>JAODAL010044066.1:0-33244 GCA_025379985.1 Phyllomedusa bahiana
TTAAACCCCCGGGGCCCCGAATTCTCATACAAATCACTGGTTTCTGGGGGTTGGGGGCCCCCCTTTTTTTTTTTTGTATATGGTCGGATCCCCCCCCCCCCTCTCCTCTGTCCTCCTCCTCGAGGTGCCCTCTGTAGATGCCTTGGCCCAACGACTTATCTGGCATCTGGAGGCAGACTGGGTCAGTCCCTGCAGCGTGCTGCTGCCCGTATGAAGGCCCAGGCGGACAAAAGAGGAGACCAAGCTCCAACCTTTACCCTGGAGACAAAAGTCTGGCTGCCCCGCCAAATATGTCAGGTTGAAAATCCCAGCTACAAGCTGGGTCCACGCTTCCTGGGGTCCTTTGAAATCCTGAGCCGAAGTAATTCCAGTATCTTTTTAAGCTCCGACTCCCACCACCCATGCGGATCCCTAATTTCTTTTCAAGTATCCCTCCTGAAACTGTCGTGTTGAACCGCTTCTCCAGAAAAGTTGTCCCTCCCTCTCCTGAGTCTGTAGCCTCCAACATATTTGCGGTCAAAGAGATCTTGGCTATGAGGTCGGTTAGGGGTAAGTGGCAATTCTTGGTTGATTGGGAGGGGTTCGGTCCGGAGGAGAGATCATGGGAACCTGTGGAAAACTTTCCGGGGACCGCGGTCTCATATTTGCGGGTTCCTCAAAACCAGAAAGAGGAGGAGGCCCTGGGGGGGGGGGGGTTTTCTGCCCACGAGTGGCCCCGCAGACCTCTTGCCTGTCCCCGACTTCGCCTACGTCTCAGATTTTGTACCACGTATCCCTTGGCTGCCACCGCAACAAGTCACGCCGGGGTGGGGCGACTGGTTGTTCTCCGCCCCCACCCAAGTCCATCCCGCTTTGCGGCGGGCTCTGGTGAAAAACGGGTTCTACTTAGATTCCGTCCCCTGGTACGGCTTACATCATCGCTTGCAGTGGTCCAGCGGATCCACTACCTGCATCCGTTACATGGAGCCATATACAACCTTTCTCAAAAATATTGGTGGTCATACTGCCTCAGAAGGTGCACCGGACATTTACCTAGCGACGTAAGCCCGGACTACTAACATCCAGTCCAGCAGAAGACAATTCCTGTTTCTTTTGGAAACCCCTTTGTGCATCACATAAACGTTTCTTCTACACACCACACACACATATATTGCATTACATGCTGCATGAAGATGATAGATCTGAAACAGTGAGATCACACATATACCCATATATCCTAAGGAACAGCATAATCCACATCACTCATTGTACATAAATTAAATTAAAGATGTAGTACATATAGTGACTGAAAGGTGTATCCTTACCACATTGATTAGCTTTAAATATGTAGGCAATTGTGAATAAAAACTATAACCAAACACATGGTTGTTCTAATTTTGCTTTGTTTGGGGAATAGAGGAGATTTTATGCAAGACTCCTTAGGTCACCAACCACTTCTCTTTGCTCTAATTGCTCCAGGTGCATTGTCCGGTCATGGTGACATTATTTCCTGCTTAGTCTTAGCAGTAAAACAGGAGCTTTTTTTATCTATGTTACTGACAATCATTAACAACAAGAAGACTGAAACACATTTGCATTTAAAACTTTGTGCTTTTACTTAACGTACGGAATAACAATTATGGCTGTATGCCCTTGTATTCCAAATCATCGTTCTACAAGCAGTTTAAAAGTCAGTACTTAGCTGTAGTTGTTTTCCTTACAGTCCAAAAGTTTCACTTTTCACTTTTCAGTGGCATGCAATCTCTTATACGAGCTGACTAGTGAGGAGCAAAGCGCTCCATGTTGCGCACAGCTGCAACGTTTCGGAAAATCACATTCCTTCCTCAGGCATGCGTAGTCAGAGTCACATTCACTGATATGTGATCACATTAGACAGACAGGTGAGCATTAACCCTATATTTCCCAACAAATACAACATGACGCTATCACATATATTTAACTCTATGTTATATCAAATGAACAATCCAATATATTTTTCTTCTACCATCTTGATAACAAAAACCTACTACACCAAAGCTAACAGTCTAAAAATACATATATATCAAAAATGGTTTTTGTTTTTCTATTTTTTATAAAAAAACATCTGAGACTAAACGTCTCGTTCAGACCTTTTGGGATTTTTGTTTCTAATCTATTAATCCAAAATGCTTCTCTTTGGAGGAGCTTGGATTTGTTACGATCGGCATCCTGTACAGGTACCTCTTCTAAAACGCACCAGCGCAAATCGCTTACAGTGTGTTTTAGATCATGGAAGTGTTGTGCTAGCGCCGTTTCACCATATGATTGCTCTTTTTTCTGTTCAATGCATCCTATATCTTTATAATTACGTATTGTTGATTTGTGCTCACTTATTCTTATTTTAACAGGGCGACTAGTTTGCCCTACATAACCTTTGCCACAAGGGCATTTGATATAGTAGATGGCATTACTTGTCGTACAACTAAAATATCCTCTAAGCGGTATGTTTACTCCTGATGATGGATGAGAAATACTGGAACCTCGAATGATTGCACTGCAATTTATACAAGAACGACATGGAAAAGTACCACATTTTGCAGTTCTCAGTAACTCTTGTCTAGATTTTTTTAAGGGAGAGATATCCGAATGAACTAATGAGTCACCTAATGATCTACCCCGTTTAAAGATATATCTGGGTTTATCCTTAAACATGTATCCGTATTTGGGGTCTGTTTGTAAACTGTGCCAATGCCGTGATATGGCCTTTCTAATAATATTAGAATGTTTATCATATGTTGTTGCATACGAGAGACGTGATGTTATTTTTTGTTTTTTCTTTTCTGTAAAAATCCTCTCTTTTTTTAAAAATTTTAATTGGGTACTATTTTTTTTTAAATTTTTGTTTGTTTAACCTTGCTTACAAATTTTAAAATTAGTTGTCCGCTTCCCCCAAACATATTGTTTTTTCATTGTACATATCCCACGCAGGGAACCCCGATGGGCTCGCCAGCAGGTCCCTGTATTGCTAATATCTCATGCACATTTGAAAATATTATGTGCTTATCCAAAATTTTCATTTAACATCAAAAAAATGGTAAGATAGTCGTGAGTGTTTTATTATGGACAGGGACGAACATGAGTGGATTGCTTTTTGGAGTACATAAAATTCTAGAACCCAAATACGTTTTCGTTAAATAAAAGTATACAAACAATTTAATTTTTGGATGTCCAAAATTTCAAAAGAAGACACAATAGCGTTTTGACTAGTCTTTATGTTTAAAACTATGGAAGTAACATTTGCTACCCATCAAAGTTCCACTCTCCCCCGTTTTTCTTGCCAAATTCTAGGGGACAAATATAGGGGTGCGTCGTTATGTAAGAATGAACAACAAAAGTGTGGAAGGGACAATTAAAATGTAAAATTTGTAAGCAGAGGTTATAACAAACAAGAATTAGAAAAAATTAGTACCCAGATTAGAACTTTAAAAAGAGAGGATTTATTACAGAAAAGAACAACAAAAAGATATACATCGCATCTCTCGTATGCAACAACATATGATAAACATTCTAATATTATTAGAAAGGCCATATCACGGCATTGGCACAGTTTACAAACAGACCCCAAATACGGATACATGTTTAAGGTAAACCAGATATATCTTTAAACGGGGTAGATTATTAGGTGACTCATTAGTTCATTGGATATCTCTCCCTTAAAAAAATCTAGACAAGAGTTATGAGAACTGCAAATTTTGGTACTTTTCCATGTCGTTCTTGTATAAATTGCAGTGCATCATTCGAGGTTCCAGTTTTTTCTAATCCTCAATCAGGAGAAAACATACGCTTAGAGGATATTTTATTGTACGACAAGAAATTGCCATTACTATATCAAATGGCCCCTTTTGGCAAAGGTTATGTTGGGGGAAACTAGTCGCCCTGTTAAAATAAGAATAAGTGAGCACAAATCAAAAATACGTAATTATAAAGTATAGGATGCATTGAACAGAAAAAAGAGCAATCATATGGTTGAAACGGCGCTAGCACAACACTTCATGATCTAAAAACACAGTAAGCGATTTGCGCTGGTGTGTTTTAGAAAAGGTACCCGTACAGGATGCCGATCGTAACAAAAACCAAGCTCCCCCAAAGAGAAGCATTTTGGATTATAGATTAGAAACAAAAATCCCAAAAGGTCTGAACGAGACGTTTAGTCTCAGATGTTTTTTTATAAAAAAAAGAAAAAAAAAAACCCTTTTTGATATATATGTTTTTTTTAAACTGTTAGCTTTGGTGTAGTAGGTTTTTGTTATCAAGATGGTAGAAGAAAAATATATTGGATTGTTCATTTGATATAACATAGAGTTAAATTTTATGTGATAGCGTTATGTTGTATTGGGTTTGGGGAAAAATTGGGTTAATGCTCACCTGTCTGTCCCAAGGGGGGATTTACATATAGGGAATGTGATCTGAATTTCGCAAAGCTGGGGAAGGAATGTGATTTTTTCCGGGAAAAAGTTGGGTGCCCGTGGGAAAACTTTGGGGCGCCCTTTTCTCCTCATTTGTAGTGATAAGAGATTGCATGCCTATGAAAAAATGAAAAAATGAAAAATTTTTGGGCTGTAAGGGAAAAACAAATACAGCTAAGTACTGACTTTTAACCCGCTTGGGGAAAAGTGATTTGGAAAAACAAGGGGGGAAACCATAATTTTTATTCCCTCGTTAAGTTTAAAACAAAAGTTTTAAAGAGTGTGTTTCAGTTTATTGTTGCTAGTTGTACGCATTACAAGGAGAAGAGAAAACTCGGATGTATGATGAACTAAATGCGTAAATAATAAAATTATACGCACTCAAAAAATTTAAGGCTGACAAAAAATTAACCCTTTAGAGCTCTGTTTCCTTTTGAACTACAGCCTACAAACCCCCTGCACCCCATTTTCACTTTAACAGACTCGTTAAAGGGAAAAGGCCCTAGTGATTTGGCAATCACTGCAAAAGAACCCCCTCACCGCCTGACCTAAAAAATGAGCCTTTAAACTTAGGGAAAGCAAATTTTTTGCCCGGGTAAACCCCCTTTAAAAATTGTCCCTTTTTCCCCGCACATTTAAAGGGCAGGCCCTTTTTTAAAAAAACTTTTTAAATTAAAAATTTTTTAAGTAGGAAAATATTTATTTTATGGTCAGTTTTCCAGAAACAATTTTTTTTTACAGAACACTGACATTTTCTATCTGTAAACATTGATTGAAAATGTGCATTCTAGAAAAAAGCTCCCGGGATTTCCCGAAACCCTGGCAAACAACCCAAATTTTAAAAAACAAAGGGAGATTTTTTTTTCATTCTCAGGCTGAACTGGAAATTAAAAAAATTCTTGGTTTTTCAAACCACCCTTTTTAAACTTTAATTGAATCATATCAAAGCACTTTAGCTTCCCTTGTTACTTTTATTTTAAAAGTTTTGCATGAAAACAAGGTCTTTGCCAGGAAAAAAATTTTAATTTAAAACCCGCCCTTTGTAATAGCCCGCCTGGGTTATTCATTTAAACAATTAATTAAAATTTAATTTTTTTTTCCACTTTTTCAAAAACCTAACAGGAGGTAAAAAATTTGATTTATTCTTATTTGGGGAGGGGGAAACCCTTGGAGGGGAGGCGTTCCAAGTTTTTTTCAGTAAAACAAAAGACAGAACATTTAAAAATATGATGTTAGAAGTTTTATTGTAAAAATCCATATGGAAGTCATTTGTGTTTGAACTAGAAAAAAATAGAGGTTTAGTTTTTGAAGATGGGGTATGCTGCCCCCAAAAAACCCTTTTCTAATTAGTTTACAATACGACTTCATGTTTCACTCTTCTAAATTTTTCCCAAAAATGACTGGAAATCTTCTGCTTTTAATTGTAGGAAAATTTGTTTTTCGGGGTTTTTTGTCTCTTTGAAAAGTTAAAAAGCAAGGTTTATGGTACAGAAACTGTTTTGCCAATTTTGAGATCTGCATTTCAATTTAGATGATTTTTTAGACTACTATCAAGACTAGGTCCACACATAATGCATTTATGCAGGAATTTTCCCTTGTGGAATATGCGCTGATATTCCACAACACAATACACTACAATGTTAGCTAGTAGGCTTTAAGAAACCCCATTTCACAGAATAAAAAATTACACAATGGGTTCAAGGCATACTGCAGATTTTCAGATCCATAGCATGCCCTATATGTTGCTAATTGTTACCATGATTTTCACTCAGTGCTACACTTTATAGCAGAATTATTTATTACACTTCTACTATTAATTACAATCAATATTTATTGCATCTAATAATTTATTCTACTGCTATTAGAAAAGTTTTTTCAACGAAACTTTTACCTGGTCACTTGATGTTAGTTTCATTTGAACTATGTATGCTGGTATTTACTTGGACATTGTGTTGCATTGCTGCTAAGACACTATACAGTACATTATTTTGGAGTGTATGGTAGTGGTACAGTATTTTTATTTAGGGAACTGTGTGAAAGTATTATTTTTCAAATGTGTGGCATTTTTATATTGGCATCATGCTTATAAATTGCCATAATGTGGTATGGTTATTAGTATACTATGTGTCATTATACCAAAGGGTGAGGCAACAGAAGTTTCTACACAGGAAATTATTAAACAAAAGACTAGGCAGCAATAGGGTGATCTACATTTATAATTTAACTAGAATCTTATGATACAGTATATCACAAACGTGAGTACATTCCTCACACTTTTGTAGATATTGTATTATAACTTTTATACAAAGGTGCAGGAGATTATAATAGACAGGAGGTATGTGTCACCAAAGATCCTGACTTTGGTAAAGTGAAGGCCAGTTCTTCCTGTGTCAGTGGCAATAGGCCACTGACACACATTAAAAATTTTGCATGTCTGCAGTGCAGCTAGTCTGGGTTGGTCTTTCAAAGAGCTAGGCGGGATGGCTGCTCCCACTTTCAGTTCCTGGCCAGAGTTTGTGAGGCCTATGTAAGCCTGGAGGTCAGGTGAGCTGGGTGTGGTTCCCCAGTCGAACTGAAGGGTATTATAGGGTAAGATCATTGGATGTATGCTGAGGAAAGCAAGGGATCTTCTCAGGAGCTGAGCTGTGCACTACAGTGAGCTGGAGAGGTGAGAGCCCTCTGTGGGCAACAGGAATTGTGCATTATACATGTGTGTCTACTGTTTCTGCTGAGGATTGTGGTGGGACACTGAGTGCTGGCTGAAGGAATCTTTTGATTTTGTTTTGTTTGTTTTTGTTTGCTGACTAATGGGTGGAAAAATAAGTAAAACACCTTTCTACTTTGCACGTACTTTGCTACTTTGCTGTGGGCCTGATCTTTTAAGGCAATGTCTACACAGCACAGAGATACAGTCGGATTTTCGATGGTTTCAGTATTTTGAATCCACCGAAAATACAACGGTACACTGTGCTGCATAGACAGCAATGAAAAACCCATACTATAGTCTATACAGCATGGGTTTTTTACCAACGAGTTTGAAATCTGGCGGAATATGTAACATGTTACATATTCTGTGTGACTCCGGCAGATTACCGTCAGATTCCCGTACATTCAATTGTACTGGCTGATGGCAAATCCGAAAACCGACTGTAGTTTCTGCACAAATCTGTGCCAAAAACTGTGGTCCAGCAATGACAAAATGCTGTCAGATTTCCGACAGGATTTTATCATAAGCTATGTACACATATCCTAAGACTGTCTTTGGGACTGATCCCTACACTTTTCATGGGACAACACTCAAGATATGACATTTTGATTCAATATAAAGTAGTCAGTATACAGCTTGTATAACAATGTAAATTTGGTGTGCCCTTAAAATAACACACTGCTGACAACAAAAGTGAGTACATCTCTAGGTGAAAATGGACAAATTGTGCCGAATTTGCAATTTTCTCTTTGTGTCATGTGATTCGTTAGTGTTACAAGATCTCAGGTGTGAATGGGGAGCAAGCATGTTAAATTTGGTGTTATCCCTCTCACACTCTTTCATACTAGTTACTGGAAGTTCAACATGGCACCTCATGGCAAAGAACTGTCTGAGAATCTGAAAAAAATAATTGGTGCTCTACTTAAAGATGACCTAAGCTATAAAAAGATTGAAAACATCAAGAATTTGAGCTGCAGCATGGTGGCCAAGACTATACAGTGGTTTAACGAGACAGGTTCCTCTCAGAGCAGGCCTCGCCATGGTCCATTAAAGAAAATTACTGCACATGCTTGGCGTAATATCCAGAGACTGTCTTTTCAAAATAGACTTATCAGTGCTGTCAGCATTGCTACAGAGGTGAAAGGTATGGCGGGTCAGCCTGTCAGTACTCAGACCATATTCCGCACACTGAATAAAATTGCTCTGCATGGCTGTTGTCCCAGAAGGATACCCCTTCTGAAGATGATGTACAAGAAAGCCCGCAGTTTGCTGAAAACAAGCAGACTAAGAACATCGATTATTGTAACCATGTCCTGTGGTCTGATGAGACCAAGAAAAATTTACATTGCTTCAGATTTTGTCAAGTGTGTGTGGCACTAACTAGTTGAAAAGTACAAAGACAAGTGTATCTTGCCTACAGTTAATGATGGTGGTGGGAATGTCATGGTTTGGAGCTGTATGAGTGCTTTTGGCTGTCGGGAGCTACAGGTCATTGAGGGAACCATGAATGCCAACATGTACTGTGATATACTGAAGCAGAGCATGATCCCCTCCTTTCAGAAACTGAGTCGCTGGCCAGAATTCAAACATGATAACGACCCCAAACAAGCCTCCAAGACAACCAGTGCCTTGCTAAAGAAAATAAAGGTAAAGGTGCTGGTCTGGCTAAGCATATCTCCAGACCTACACCCTATTGAGCATTTGTGGGGCTTCCTCAAATGGAAGGTGGAGGATGGCCGGGTCTCTAGCATCCCACCTCCATGATGTTGTCATGGAGGAGTGGAAGATAATTCCAGAAGCAACCTGTGAAGCTTTAGTGAACTTCATGCCTAAGAGAGTTAAGGCAGTGCTGGGACACAGAAAATATTGACACTTTGGGCACAATTTGTGTATTTTCACTTAGGGGTGTATTTTGAGGGAACATCAAATTTACACTGTTATACAAGCTGTACACTGACTACTTTATATTGTATCAAAGTGTCAGGTCTTCAGTGTTGTCCCATGAAAAGCTGTAATGCAATACTTACAAAACTGTAAGGCGTGCACTCACTTTTTGGAGATACTGTATGTTTTAACTATTGTTTTACTCTTATTTAGCTTTCCCTTTTCCAAATACACCTTTGCACTCACCAGTAAGAGTAAAATAATTATCATGTCCTTTGAGCTACTTCTGATTCCAATAGGGCTCTGTTCACAAAACAGTTGTTTTCAGTTGGGGTTCTGTGGTTTTGAGGGCATTAATAAAATAGCCTTCACTACTAGCCTTGCCTGTAAAAACAGTGGTAAAGTGATCAAAGCCTGATGGATTCTACAAGACAATATGCTCCTTCCGGATAAAGTTGGGATCCATTTGAAAATGGATCTCTCATAAAAGCCATAGGTCCATTAATGGGGTTTTCTCACCACAAGCTTTAGTAGACTTGAGCTGTTTCTCTGTCTCTTACAGCTTGAAATATAGGGGCATGCCTCCTCCCAGTAGGTATGTCTTCTCTCACTGAAGTGGTGACTCATCATTCTGTTTGAACAGTGGAAAGGGAGAGGATTTCAGGCTTGTGCCCTCTGCAATGGTAAATTCTCATCCCTGGGAGCTGTCACCCCCACCCAAGTACTTGTAACCAGAAAACCCGACATTGTTGAAAAAAGTTATACTCCCCAGGAAATGTTTAAAACAAATGGGGAATGCATTGGTCCCCCTCTGTTATTGGCAGGAGGTAGAGAGGAATAGACTTAAAAGGGTATGTTATAGGGGGGAGGGGATAAATTAGCAGCTAAAGAAAGGGTAATTGCCAGATCATTAAAATGGGTTTCAGGGGGAGAGGAGCATGGGAGCTCAGACAGTTTTTTTTTACACAGAGAAGCCCACGAGAGCTGAGGAAACAGTTTCATTTTCTTTTCCCAGCTCGGGGGAGTAAGCACAGAGTGCAAAAGCCAATCACAAAACGGGGGGCAGCCTGAAGTTGAAAACTGTAGAATATGTTTATGCTTTTGGGCCCTGAGGGGTCTCATTGTTGTATATTTGTACTAAAATGAATTAAAACTTGTTGGGAGTAGCACCTCTGTAAAAAAAGTGCCTGAAGACACCTCTGAGTTGGAGCCTCATAAGCAAAAAAATAAAAAGAAAATGGTGGGTGGGCACGAACCATTGAAGAAACACCTACAAATCCTCGAGCTTTTGTGGTGGAGCTTACGAGTTACCAATGAAATGTTATTTCCCCTTTATTTCTACAAAATGGGACTGGTCTGAACCTCCCCAGATCCTGGTGTCACCTTATCCAATTATCACGATTGGAGTTTGGGGGTTCGGTGGGGTTTACGGACCACCCCAAGCGATGATAGTTAAGCCTTTCCAGGGAACGGATCTAAGTAGCCCCCCGGTTTTTTACCGAGCCCGCCCCAAAACGGGATGGACTTGCTGCGGGGGGAGGCTACCAGGTCTTTTACCCTGACGTGACTTCCCTTTGGGGTGGCGGCCGGGGGTATTCCCTTTTTACAAAATCGTAACCCAAAGGCGTATCGGGGACAGGCAGAAGGTCGGGGCAGGCGGGCAGGGGGGTTTGGGTGGTCAAAACAGGCAGCCCCTTCGGGGCAGGCAGCAAACAGGCAAGGTGGGAAAACCGTAGCAAGGGGAAACTGGTACACGGGAAAAACAATAGGGAAACACTAGAAAACACCCAAAGGGCTCACTAAGAAACACCAACACCCTTGGAAACAGAGTGTTGGGGGCAAAAACCCTTTTAATGGGAAATTTTTCCCCCGGCACAAAGGGCCAAATTTTCCCGGGAAATTTGGCCCTTTAAATCTAGACCACCGTGGGGTGCGCGCTGGGGGCACCCCATGCCACGAGGGTTTTTGGGACGGGGGAGGAGGGGGCCATTTACCGGAGCGCGGCCAGGTAAAAAAGAGTCGGCGTGGAACGGGGGCGGTCGGGGTTGCCCGCAAGGCCCGGGGCCGAGCCCCACAGGCGGGGGGACGGCCGAATGGAAAAGGGGCCCGACCCCATGCCCGAAACCTTCCCCCCCCCCCTTAGGTTTTCCCCCTCTTTTTTTTAAAACCCAGCAAGGAGATCGGGTGCCCGGGTTTTTTTATTTTCCCCAAAAACGCCCCTCGGGCCCAAACCCCTTTCCCATTCGGGGAAAATAACCGTTTCCCCCCTTTAAACCCTGGTCTTCTGCCCCCAGCCTCCTTGACTTAAAAGGGATTTTTATCAGATTTGGGCCCACAGGGGGGAGGCGAAAAAAGGACCCCACAGGAGAAGCGATTCAGCCGACGGGCCCCCCTTAAAGGACGAGACATGGAAGGCGTTGGGGGAACGCAGAGTGGGGGGCCTAGGGGAGTTTTTGGTAGGAGCCCGGGTTTTTTAAAAGCTAAACGAAGTACCAAAAAAAAGGGCCCCAAAATATTTTGGGCCCAAAAACTTGTGGCGGGGTACCTTGAAAGGGGTGTATTTGGCCAATACCAAAAACCCAATCACCTGGCAAAAATTTCCCAGGGGGAGGTCTCCGTTTACCAAATGGGCCCTTTAACTTTAGTACGAGGGGAAAGCCCGAAGAAGAGCCTGGCGAGTAAACCTCCCAAAAGGGGCTTGATGTTTGGTACTTGGGCATCCACAGAAAGGAATTTGAAAACAAACGGCTGGGGGGAGAGGGGGGGGGCGGAGGTAACCCCCAAAAAACCAATTTAAAAAAGGGAGGCAGCTCCAGAAAGACTTGGTTGGGGGAAATATTGAGGAATTCCGCGCAGGGGAAAAGGTCAGACCAGGGGGGCGGGGGAAATTTTTTCCCCGAGAAACGGGAGGTAAAGGCAAAGACAAATCTCTAAGGTGCCTGAGTGAGAGGGGGCCCCCAAATAAAATCACGAGAGAGTTGTACGGATTTGGGGGAATCCCAGGATGCCCAGCTGTTGGAAAAATTTTCCCCATTTAAGGATTCGAGGCCGCAAAGCAGACGGAAAAGGTCTTCCCAGGAGGGAAAATTTTGAGGTCAAACGGGGAGCTGCCGAAAAAAAGCCTTTCCCGGGGGGGAATGATGGGCGGGGGGGGCGGGTGGCTCCAACCCCACCATGTCGGAGGATCTAAGAGAGCGTCCGCCTATTTTTTTTTTCAGCCCGTCGGAAGTGTAGGGGGAAATAAAAAGGGGGCGAAGAAAAGTGACCATCTGGCTTGAGTGGATTCAATTGCCGGGGAAATTTGTAGATAAAAAAAGATTTAAATGTTTAGTTTTGGATCTCATGGGATAATGAACCCCCCCCCAGAAAAGTAAAACCGCCATTCTTCTAGGGCCAACTTTATAGCAAAATTTCCCCGTTCCCCGATATGAAATTGCGTTGGGCAGGGTGAAGGTTTTGGGAAAGAAGAATCCTCACGTCCGAAATTTTCCCCCGAGGAGGGTTTCTGAAGAAGAAACGGCCCCCGGCCCCAACTGAGGAGGCGTCCCCTTAAGGAAAAGGGGAAACTGGGGGTCCGGACGGGGAAAGAAAACCCGGGAGCGGAGGCAAATGCCATTTTTCAGACGTTTAAGCCTCTTGGGCCTGGGGGAGGCCATGTTTGGGGGTGGGGCCCCCCCTTTTCCTTGGTGAGGGCCACCATGGAGCCACCAGAAAAGGAGAACTGTGGAATAAATTGCCGGTAATGGTTGGAAAAACCCTAAAAAACGCTGGCCCCCAAAAGACCCCCCGGGCCGGGGCCATCTGCGGGACTGGGGGCCCCACGGGAAACCCTTGGGGTCCTACAGGGTGTACCCTAAAAAAGGGCAGGTAGGTGCGCTCGAACCAGGCACTTCTCCAGCTTGGCAAAAAGGTTGGTGGTTTCGGAGACTTTCGAGCACCTGGGGGAAGGGTTTGAGGGGTGGTCTCTAGTTTGGAAAATTTATATGAAAATTAACTAAAGATAGACATAACGCAGACTATAGAAACCCCAAAAAGATCTCTTTAAACCGAATTTTTGGGAAAGGGACCCCGGGAGCGTTGCAGAGACCCAAAGGGCATGACGAGATATTCCAAATGGCCTTTTCCACGGGGAAAAGGCTTTTTTCCACTCGTCCCCTTTTTTCGGATGGGGAAATCGATTGAAAAGCCCCGCAAAGGGCCCCCAAAGTTTTAGAAAAAAATTCCTTTGCGCCACGTAGGGGGGCAAATAACCCCCGAGATCAGAGGGCAGGGTATGATTTTTTACGCTTATTTTTTCAGCCCCCGGAAAATTCGTTTAAAGGGCCGGAGGATCCATCTTTTTTTGACGAAAAAGAATCCGGCTCCCGCAGGCAAAAGAGACTTGTGAATAAAGCCTTTGCGGAGATTCTCTTGAATAAGTGGGACAGGGGCCCTTTTGTTCCCCGGGGACAAAAAAGGGGTACACTTCCCCCCCCGGGGGGAGTAAGGGGGGGGGGGGAACCGGGGGGGCGGGGGGTTTTTTTTTCCCTTTTTTAAAAAAAAAGGGGGGGAAAGGGGGTTTGGGGAAAAAAGGGAAAAAAGGGGGGGAAAAGGGCCCCAAGGAAAGGGGGGGGGCCCCCCCCCCGGGGGGGTTTTTTGGGGTTTTTGGGGCCCCCCCAAAAACAAAAGGGGGCCCCAAAAACAAACACCCCCCCCCCCGGGGGGGGGGGGGGGGGGCGGGGAAAAAGGGAAAACCCCCAGGGGCCTTTGGGGGGGGGGAAAAAAGGGGGGGGCCCCGGGGGGAAGGGAAAAAAAGGGGGGGGGAAGGGGGGGAAAAAAGGGGGGCCGGGGGGGGAAAAAAAACCCAAAAAGGGGGGGGGGGGAAAAAACCCCCCCTTAAAAAACCCCTTTCCCGGGGGGGTTTTAAACCCAACCCCAAAGGTTTTCCCGGCCCCCCCCCGGGGAAAACCCCCCCCCGGGGAAAAAAATTGGGGGGGGGGGGGAAAGGGGAAAATAAGGGGGCCCCGGGGGGGAGGGGGGTTTTTTTGGGGGGCCCCCTTTTTTTTCCCCGGGGGAAGGGGGGCCAAACCGGGTTTTTGGGGGGCCCCGGCCCCCGGGGGGTTTTTTTTTTTGGGGGGTTTAAAAAAAAATTTTTTTTTTTTGGGGGGGGGGAATTAAAAAACCCCCCAAAAACCCAAAAAAAAAATTTTTTTTTAAGGCCCAAAAAAAAAAAACCCCCGGGGGGGGGGGCCCCCGGGGGGGTTAAAAGGGGGGAAAAAGGGGCCCGGGGGGGAATTAAAAAAAAAATTTTCCCCCAAAAAAAAAGGGCCCAAAAGGGGGCCCCTTTTGGGGAAAATTTTTGGGGGGGAAAAAAAAAAGGGGGGGGGGCGGGGTTCCCCAGGGGAAAAAAAAAAAAACAAAGGGGGGGAAATTTAAAAATGCAGGGGGAAAGGGGGAAAAAAACCCCCCTTTTTTGGGGGGTTTTTTTTTGGTGGGAAGGGGCCCCCCGGAAACCGGGGGGGAAAAATTTTTAAAAAAAGGGGGGGGAAAAATTTTTTTCGGGGTTTTAAAAAACCCCCCCAAAAAAAGGGTTTTTAAAAACCAGGGAAAAAAAAAATTTTTTTTTAAAACCCCGGAAAGGGGGGGGGCCCGAAGGGGGGCCCCAATTTTAACCCTTTTTGGTTTTTGGGGGCCCGGGGGGTGGAAAAAAAAAACCAAAAAGGGGCCAACGAAAGGGGGGCCCCAAAAAAGGGGTTTTTTCCCAAAAAAAAAAAACCCCCCCCCCAAAAAAAGGTTAAAAAAGGGGGAAAAATTTTTTAAAAAAAAATTTTGGAAACCCCTTCCCCCCTTTTAAAAAAACCCCCTTTTTTTTTTAAAATTTTGGGGGCCCGGCCCAAACCAAAAAAGTGTTTTTTAAAAATTTAAAAATTTTTTTTGGGGGGGGGGGGGGGGGGGAAAAAAAAAACCCCCCAAATTTCTTCCAATAATCAGGAGGCTGGTGAAAATGTAAAGAGATTTGTAACAGAGCTGAGGAGACTTGCTGCAACATGTGGATTTGAAGACATCAGAAACACTCTCATCAGAGACAGAATAGTGTGTAGTATCAGAGACACTCACCTCAGAGAAAGATTACTGAGAGAGGAAGAGATGACCTTAGAGAAATGCATGAAAATCTGTAGAATGGCTGAGCTGATAAAACACATGACTAGAGATTATGGAAATCAGCAGTGATGATGATGATGCTAAGGTACATGCAGTATCCGTGAAAGGAAATAGAAGACAAAGCCCTTCTGTAAGCACAGTCTACTGTCAATACTGTGGTAGAAGACATGAGAGAGACAAAAACAAGTATCCCACATATGGAAAAATCTGTAGATCATGTGGCAAGAAGAAAAATTTCTTATCTGTCTGTAGGCTGGGAACAAGCAAACAGCACATACAGGTCCACACTGTGACACCAGACAATGACAGTGCAGAGAATATTACATGGTTACAGCTGCAGCCTGCAACAGAGCATGTCAATGTAATCAGGCAGCCAGAAGCCAAGGATGCCAAGCAACTTTTTCAACAATCTTGTTGGATGATTTCAGCTGGATCGTGAAGCAAGCTGCAAGGTAATCCAAGTGTCCTGCTGAACAAACATTGAGCCAACTGACAAGGTGGTGATGTACAACAAAAGTGTTCTGAAACCTATGGGGACATGTCAACTTAAAACACGGAACCCATGTAATAGAGTTACAGAGTTGAAGTCATCATGCTATGTGGTGGTAACCATGTACCATTATTGGGAGTAAAAGCAGTTCAGGCAATGGACTTAATAAAAGTACAGTCTCAGAACATTATGTCTGTTGAAGTTTCCCAGAGTATACAAGATCCCAAACTAAAAACAAATTGCAATTTGGATTTTCAGAAAAGTATGTGGATTTATTTGAAGGTAATGGGTACTTTGAAGTTAAATATAGGCTATAAATTGATAACACAGTGCCGTCTACAAGATTACCTACAAGAACAGTGCCTGTAGCTTTAATGCAACCACTGAAAGAAGAATTGCAGGATTTACAGAGGCGAAGCATGATAGCACCAGTCCATAGGAACACAGATTGGATCAGCAGTTTGGTCATAGTGCAGAAACCATCTGGCATTGATCCTAAGCCACTCAACAAGGTGCTGAAAATAATTCATTACCCATAGATGAGGTTTTACTGGATCTATCAAAGACTAAAATATTTTCTGTGTGTGAAGTTAAAAATGGAATCTGACACATGGAACTGGATGAAGCATCAAGTTTATTGACAACATTTTCTTATCCATTTGAATGCTATAAATGGCTGAGAATGACAATGAGAATAAAGTCTGCTCCAGAGGTGTTCCTACAGAAATTGATGCAGGCATTGTAAGGACTTTCTTGAGTCAAAAGAATAGCAGATGATATATTAATAGTGGGAGAAGGTGGAGATAAGGAATCTGCAATCAAGGATCAATGATCAGAAGATGATACAATTTTTGAACAGATGTAGAGCAACGCGAATAAAGTTGAATCTACAGATGTAGCAGAGTGTAGCTTGACCGAGCTATCACGGTGCATAATCAGTTCTTTTTAGTTCTGCTACATCTGTAGACAAGTTCAAACTAAAAATGACAGAAGTGCCAAACATTGGACATCTTCTGACCTCAAATGGTGTGAAATTGGATCCTGACAAGGTGAGAGAAATACAAGATTTGCCTACCCCTACTGAAGTTTGTTGAGTACAATGGCATGGTAAAGAGTGGACAGAAAGCCAGGAATGCTTTCCAGTCTGTAAAGAAGGCTATTGCAGATACAGCAACCCTAAAGTATTTTGATCGAGATCGAGAAGTGGTGGTGCAATGTGAGGAGCCACATTGTTGCAGTTCAAACAGCCAATGACTTTTGCAAGCAGTGCTCTGACAACAGCAGAGCAGGAATATGCTCAAATTGAGAAAGAACTACTGGCTGTGGTATTTGAGATGGAGAAGTTCCAGCAGTATACCTATGGTCGATGAGCAACAGTGTATTTGGATCAGAATCCTTTGGAGAGCATTAAAAATACACCGCTACTAAAGTCCCCAAAGAGACTACAGTGCATGCTCTTGCGACTTCAGAAATATGATTTTGATATATGCTACTGTCCAGGTAGAGATTTACTGATTGCAGATACTCTAAGCTGAATTAACTTACCTGTCACAAATGAGGAAGAGAATGATGATGAAACCATCAACTTACACACACTATACAGAAGTGCACAGAGAAAGATAGATGTCAGATGGGCTGGCGCGGGTGCTGTTGCCCGCCGCGGCTGCCCCCCTGCCCGCAGGGGGTCTGGTGCGGGCGGCCGCCCGCGACCATCCCCCTGCTGCCCAGGCTCCGGCGCCGGGTTACTTACCCGTCCACGCTCCTGTGCCCCCTGCTCCTACCTGTGCCGGCCGCCTTGCGCGTACCCGCTGCTTAGGGCGTGCGCGCGACGGCTGGTCTGGATTTAAAGGGCCAGCACACCGGTAATTTACTAATTGCCGGCCGCTGGTCCTATATTTTGTACACGCCCCCTGCACTCTCTGCCAGATCGTTGGTGTGTGTTAGTTTGTCTTGAGAGAGTTTGGAGTTCTGTTTGATTGTCCGTGTACCAGTCCATTCCGCTACTTTTCCTGACCTTGCCTGTTTGCCGCCTGCCCTGACCGTCTTCCTGTCTCTGACCACGAACCTCTGCCGCCCGTGCTGACCTCCTGCCTGTCCTCGACTACGTCTCTGGATCACGATTCTGTACCATGCATTACCCCGGCCACCATCGCAAGCAAGTCATGTCAGGGGTAGCGACCTGGTAGCCTCACGTCGCAGCAAGTCCATCCCGCTGTGCGGCGGGCTCTGGTGAAAACCAGGGGCTACTTAGACTCCGCTCCCTGGTGTGGCTTAACTATCATCGCTTGCGGTGGTCCAGCGAATCCAGCAACTTGTTACAGTACGATATGGCCATGGATTCCGCCAGGGTAACTTTTCTCGAGCTCCGGGACGTCACGACGGCCGTCGCCCAGCAGAGCCAGCGTATTGACCAGCTCGCGGCCATGATGCAGAACCTTGCGGCCTGTCTCCCTCTGCCTGCGGCTGCCACCGCCACGCCAGCACCAGTTGCTCCTGCAGCCATGGCTCTACCTGCTCCTGCACCGGGACCTTCTCTGCATCTGCCGCTCCCCTCACGCTATGATGGAGACCCCAAGAAGTGCCCTGGCTTCATCAGTCAATGCTCCATCCACATCGAGATGTTGGGGCATCAATTCCCTACCGAGCGGTCTAAGGTGGCCTTCATAATTAGCCTCTTATCGGAGGGAAGCCTTGGCCTGGGCCACTCCGCTATGGGACTGAGGAGATCCGTTGACGGCAAATCTGCAAACCTTCCTCCAGGGGTTCCGCACCCTCTTCGATGAACCTGGTCGCACCTCCTCCGCTGCAGCAGCTCTGCTCCCTCTCCGTCAAGGCGACTCTACTCTGGGTCAGTACTCCGTGCAGTTCTGCACCCTAGCCTCAGAACTGGACTGGAATAATGAGGCTTTGGTGGCGACTTTCTGGCAAGGCCTTTCTGGGCGTATTAAAGACGAGCTCGCTGGTCGGGAACTGCCATCCGCACTGGACGAACTGATTCGGTTGGCCACCCGAATCGACATACGATTGTTGCCGAGAGACAACAGGAGCTCTGCCTCCAACGGGAGGTCACCCGACCACGCCGATTACCTCGTCTGGCTCCCATTTTCCAATGACCTCCACTTCCTTCGCCAATGGTTCCTGAGGACGAACCCATGCAGGTTGAGAGAGCCCACTTGACCCAGGAGGAATGCTCACAGCTTCACCAGAGGCAGCTGTGCTTCTAGTGTGGCGGTTCTGGCCACTTCACTGGGGACTGTTCGGTGTGCCCGGGAAACTCTCGCACCTAGGGCTCGCAGGAGAGGCATCCCTAGGTGTCAGTGCGGCCTCTCCCTGTCTGACCATTCCCGTACTTTGTGGAATTTCGCCGGACAGCACCTTTCAAGCCACCTCCTTCCTAGATTCGGGGTCCACTGGAAATTTTGTCAGCCACGCGCTGGTGTCCAAATTTTTTCTCCCGGTGACCCCTCTGCAGAAACCCATGTTTGTCTCCTCCGTCAGTGGCGAATGCCTAAAGGACGCTATTTGGTTCTGCACTGCGCCCCTCACCTTGCAGATACTCGCCATACACAAGGAGACTCTGAAACTTCTCGTTCTGCCTCGCTCCTCTTCTGAAATTCTCCTGAGCCTCCCTTGGTTGCAAGAGCATGCTCCGACCCTAGACTGGAACACGGGCGAGATTATCCATTGGGGCCCCACGTGCCACTCGCGATGCCTTCCTGTACACCGTCCAGCTCTACGGCCCACCTCTGTATAGCCTACGAAGCCTCTGCCGGGTCTGCCCACTACTTACCAGGATCTAGCCGACGTCTTTTCCAAAAGACAGGCCAAAACTCTTCCTCCGCGCCGGCCGTTCGACTGTCCTATTGACCTGCAACCCGGTAGTACTCCTCCTCGAGGCAGAGTCTACCCTCTTTCTGTCCCGGAGACCAAGGCGATGTCGGAATATGTCCAGGAGAACCTCCGTAAAGGCTTTATACGCAAGTCTTCCTCGCCTGCGGGGGCCGGTTTCTTCATTGTCGAAAAGAAAGATAGAACTCTCCGGCCCTGTATCGATTATCGGGGACTCAATAAAATCACCATAAAAAATCTATTCCCTCTGCCTCCGATCTCAGAGTTGTTTGATCGTCTGCATGTCGCAAAATTTTTTTCCAAGTTGGATTTACGCGGAGCATACAACTTGATTAGTATCCGTGAAGGCGACGAATGGAAGACGGCCTTTAATACCCGAGATGGCCACTTTGAATATCTCGTCATGCCATTTGGACTCTGCAACGCTCCAGCGGTGTTCCAGAACTTCGTCAACGAGATCTTCCGCGATCTTCTCTACGTCTGTGTAATTGTCTATCTGGACGACATTTTAATCTCTCCGGATCTAGAGACTCACCGCCACCACATCCGCCAGGTGCTCACATGTCTCCGTAGCCACCAGTTATATGCCAAACTGGAGAAATGCTTGTTTGAACGCACCTCGTTGCCCTTCCTAGGGTACATCGTCTCGGATCAAGGTCTCCAGATGGATCCCTCTAAGCTTTCAGCGGTCTTGCAGTGGCCTCAACCAGTGGGGCTCCGGTCCATCCAGCGCTTTTTGGGCTTCGCAAACTATTACAGACAGTTTGTCCCGCAGTTCCCCACGCTCATGGCCCCGCTGGTGGCCCTTGCGAAGAAAAATTCCAACCCTAAATCCTGGCCTACAGAAGCCCAAGAAGCCTTTGATCGCCTTAAGTTAGCATTTGCTTCTGCTCCAGTACTGTCTCGCCCGGACCCGCTGCGTCCGTTCGTCCTAGAAGTGGACGCCTCCTCAGTAGGTGCAGGTGCTGTCCTCCTACAGAAGACCTCCTCTGGGAAACTGCCTACTTGCGGCTTCTTCTCAAAAAACTTCTCCCCCGCTGAACGAAATTACACGATTGGTGATCGCGAACTACTGGCCATAAAGTTAGCCCTAGAAGAATGGCGGCACTTGCTGGAGGGGGCTCGCCATCCCATCGAGATCTTCACCGATCACAAAAACCTTCTTTATCTCCAGTCTGCTCAACGACTGAATCCTCGACAAGCCAGGTGGTCGCTCTTTTTCGCCCGCTTTGATTTTCTCCTTCACTTTCGGCCAGCTGAGAAGAACGTCAGGGCGGACGCCCTCTCTAGATCCTCGGACACTGTGGGCCTAGAGCCGCCTCTGCAGCACATAATTCCTCCAGAACGTCTCCTCACGGCAGCCCCCGTGGATCTTCAACATCTACCTCCTGGGAAGACCTACGTACGCCCTGCCATGCGGCCTCGAATCCTGAAGTGGGGACATTCCTCACAAACAGCTGGTCATCTTGGAGTCCACAAGGCCCTAGAATTAATCTCTCGCTACTATTGGTGGCCCAACCTCGCTCAAGAGGATAGAGACTTTGTCCTGGCTTGTACCTCCTGTGCCCGTAATAAAGTCCCTCGTCTCAGACCCGCGGGTCTGCTTCGGCCTCTCCCGGTGCCTAAAAGACTTTGGTCCCATATAGCCATTGACTTTGTTATTGACCTCCTGGCCTCCTCTGGTAACTCTTGTCATCTGGGTGGTGACTGATTAGATTCTCAAAGATGGCTCACTTTGTTCCGCTGCCTGGGTTACCCTCTGCCCCCCAGCTGGCCCAGCACTTCTTCCACCACATTTTTCGGCTACACGGGCTCCCATTGCATATCGTCTCGGATAGGGGGGTCCAGTTTGTGTCGAAATTATGGCGGGCTCTGTGTGGTCAGTTGCAGGTTCAGCTAGACTTCTTGTATGCATATCACCCTCAAACCAATGGGCAGGTAGAGAGGGTCAACCAAGTTTTAGGTACCTACCTACAACATTTTGTATCCGCCCGTCAGGATAACTGGTCTGACCGCCCCCCCTGGGTAGAATAATTCCCTAGACTCGGAGTCCGCTGGAGCCTCTCCCTTTTTTGTTGTGTTTTGGGCTACATCCCCGCCCGCCTCTCCCTCTGCCTACCTCGTGTCACGTCCCTGCCGTGGATGCCCAAGTACGGGACATCAAGGCACTCTGGCAAGTCACACGACAGGCCCTTCTACGGGCCTCCGCTCGCACCAAAGTCCAGGCCAACAGGTACCGTAGACCTCCGCCTCTATTTAAGCCGGGTGATAAAGTTTGGTTGTCCGCTAAATATATTCATTTCAAGGTGCCCAGTTATAAGTTGGGCCCTAAGTATTTGGGCCCTTTTGTTGTTCTTTGGCAACTGAACCCGGTGTCCTACAAGATCCGCTTGCCTCCTACTCTGCGTATCCCGAACGCCTTCCATGTTTCTCTCCTCAAACCGGTGGTGCTGAACCTCTTCTCCCGTGGATCTGTTTCGCCTTCTCCTGTGACCAACTCTAATAACATCTTCGAGGTCAAGGAGGTGTTGGCGGACAAAACAGTGAAGGGGAAGCGGTTCTTTCTTATTGACTGGACGGGGTTCGGGCCGGTGGAGCGTTCGTGGGAACCTGAGGCCAATCTGTTGTCTGACCTCCTCTCCAAATTCCATAAAAAGAGCGGGAGACCTAAAGGGGGGGGGGGTACTGTTATGGGGGCTTGCTCGGGTGCCATCGCCCCCTGCGGCCGCCCCCGCAGGGGGTCCGGCACCGGTGCCGCGGTCGCCCGTGACCATCCCCCTGCTGCCCAGGCTCCGATGCCAGGTTATTTTCCCGTCCATGCTCCTGTACTTCCTGCTTCTGCCTGTTCCAGCCGCCACGCGCGTACCCGCTGCTTAGGACGCGTGCGACAACTGGTCTGGATTTAAAGAGCCAGAACACCGGTAATTTACTAATTGCTGGCTGCTGGTCATATATCTTGTACACGACCCCTGCACTCTCTGCCAGATCGTTGGTGTGCATTAGTTTGTCTTGAGAGAGTTTGGAGTTCTGTTTGATTACCCATGTACCAGTCCGTTCCGCTACGTTTCCTGACCTTGCCTGTTTTCCACCTGCCCTGACCGCCTGCCTGTCTCTGACCACGAACCTCTGCCGCCCGTCCTGACCTCCTGCCTGTCCCCGACTACGTTTTTGGATCACGATTCTGTACCACGCATTACCCCGGCCGCCATTGCAAGCAAGTCACGTCAGGGGTAGCGACCTGGTAGCCTCACGTCGCAGCAAGTCCATCCCGCATTGCGGCGGGCTCTGGTGAAAACCAGGGGCTACTTAGACTCCTCTCCCTGGCGTGGCTTAACTATCATCGCTTGCGGTGGTCCAGCGAATCCACCATCCCGTTACAATAGAACTCTCCAGATCTTAAAGACTATCATCTTGCAGGGCTGGCCAAAGCACAATCAACCTGCTCCAAGGGAAGTTTCTTCTTTCTTCTACATAAGAAATGAACTTTCAGTGCAGCAAGGAATCATCTTTAAAGGAGAAAGGGCTGTTATACCAGAAGTTCTCAGGAGAGACATACTAAAAAAAATTAACTCTTCTCACTTAGGCATGGGAGGATGTCTATGTCGAGCACAAGAATCTGTGTATAGGTCAGGAATGAATGACCACATTAAAATTATGTAGCACAATGTGAAATATGTGTATCCTGCAGTGATAAACAACCGAAGGAGACATTGCAACCAAATGAAATTCCACATAAGCTATGGTCTCAAATAGAAACAGACTTGTTTACATAAAATGCAAAGAATACCTGAGACTATTTTTCCAATTTCTGGGAGGTTAACTATTTGCAGGACACACAGGCGAGCTCAGAGATTAAAAAACTCAAGGCCCATTTTGCCAGGTATGGTATTCTGGATATCGTTTTCTCTGACAATGCTGCTCCGTTTATATCAGAAGAGTTAAAAACATTTAGCAACATATGGGAATTTGAACAACAGACGTCTTCACCAAGATATCCTCAAAGTATTCTCAAAGTAATAGAAAAACAAAGTCATCAGTAAAAACAGCAAAAAGACTCATGCAGAAAGCAAAACAGGCAGGTACAGATGTATATCTGTCTATACTGGATCACAGAAACAGACCCACCCAAGGCCTAGACAGCAGTCCGGCACAGAGACTCATGAGAAGGTATACAGTGACGCTCTTACCAATTGCTAGTCATCTGTTAAAGCCAAAGTTGGTGGGAAACATTAAAGCTAAACTAAAGAAGAATCAAGATAGGCAAGCTTTCTATTACAATAAATTTGTCTGATCTCCAAAGGAATTATTACATACAGGTTCAGACAAGCAGCAAATATGACAAACACTGGCAAAAGGCAAAGGTTGTCCAGAAACTAGGACCTCAGTCCTACAAAATTGTAGCAGAGGAAGAGAGAAGACTAAGGAGAAATCAGAGCTATCTGAGGAAAACACAAGAATGAGATGATTCATGGACTTTTGAACAGTATCCTGACACCCAAGTCAATGAATCAACAAGTACAAGCCAAGAACCAACAGGCACTTCTGTCCATCATTGTAAGGATTCTGGCCAGAGACAGGTCATATCAGAAGGCAGATTACCAGAAAGAGAAGAACAATAAGATGAAGACACTGACACTTCTTATGTTACTAGAGCTGGCAGAATGATCAGAAAGTCTGCCCACCTCAAGGATTATAGTTCACTGTACTGTTTTATAGTTATCAATAACTTGGTTAAGTTAATTATTGTGTTTTATTATTTTTTATTGCTCTTCCAGTTAAAAGAGAAAGGATGTAGCAATATGTTATATGCTGTATGAAATCTAGGGGTCTCGCTAATTGTGTATATTTGTGTACTACAATGACATTGCAACTTGTTGGTTTAGTGCTCAGATACCTGATCAGACACATGTGTAATGATAGCTAACGCCTCATGTAATAAAGTGCCTGAAGACATCCTTTGAGTGTGACCCATTATAAGCAACAACTAACAGAATAAAAACCAAAACACTAATGTAAACTTTATTCGGAACTTCAATTAAAACAAATGGAGAGTAACTGCGCAAGTGTGGATACTTCTCCATTTAGAACTAGGAATTTTGGGGCCCAGTCTTGAAGGTAGGTGCAAGTTGCTAAGTGGGGACCCACATCTATTTGATAGTCACAGCATATCCTATCAATATGCCATTAAAGTTTGTGATGGCCAAACCTCTTTAAGGACTGTCCTGCTCTTTAATTTACTGTATATTGCTGGTGGGGGAAGAGACATGCCCCCATAGACCCATAGACCTATTTTAGGTGAATATGTAATTTGCTGCACCCTGAGTCAAACTGGTGTGAGTATTAGATTTTCTGAAAGCTTCTACAACAATCAGGATTCTATGTCTTCCTGGTCTCCTGCACCTCTAGCAGGGGAATAGATTATGGAGGTGAATTTAATTTGCCTTGACAGAGAATATAAAGACTGACTAGAGAGGATGCAATCGATTAAATAGAACTAAGAAATAGCTGACTAATTCAATTATCCAGTTTTGATCACACGGCTCAGGTTTTGCAGATCTACGTTTATAGAAACTATAAATTGAGTGGTAACTACATTCCTCAGCATGGTGCATGTTATAGTTCAATTTTTTATGAGACTAAACTAACAACTTAGCAGAGCTCATGTCATATGTAGAAAGACTGTCCATATGTAGATCTAAATGCTTATAATTTCCATGTTGATTCATTTCATTTTCCCGTGTATTCTGACTACATAGACAGTGAAAAGTACAACATGAAAGATACATAGGTTTATGGACAGGATCATCAAAGTAGTAAACATTTATCAGCAATCTGTTCAGTGGTGAAAGATGTACTCAATAATGGAGTTGGCTGGAGACACACCTTGTCTCAGCCATTTATCACATTGATTTTCTGCTCCATCACTAGGCTTAAGTCACAGTTACAATCAAGAATCTCTATTTTATTTTAACTTATGCAAATAAAAACATTGCATTGATCTATAAATGTTCCATAATACAAAATGCCCACCTTAGAGCAGCTGTGAACATTTCAGTGAGTGGATTTCTCTATTTCCCTCTGAATTATTTCATGCTGGAAAGGAGACACCATATTGATTAAGTATGTTTCTTCCACTCTCCAGCTCATTATGCTCTGTGATTGCAGTTCAGAACAATAATTTGCAGGTAACACCTCCACATTGACTTGGAAGAGGCCCGTGTTACATTCAAGTGTTCAATATATCACTGGAAAAGAACCAAAAGAAAATACTATTAAACTGTGATAGTCAATGACTCCATATCCATTATATATGGCTGTCATTTTACCGGTTGTGCTGGAAACAATAGTTTTTGTTTTGCTATGAGTTCTCATTTTCATGTGTTTTAGATTACTCAGTTTATGACCAAATTCTGGACATTTATCACTCAATTCTATTCTCAGGCTACATCGTTGTTTTGTGTCTACATATTACAGTACCAAGTTCCATCTTACATGACAATTCCCTGACATGGGGTATAAAGTTCATATATGTCAACCTAACAATAAATACCTGAAATATAAACCATGAATTCACATTATTATGTAGCTATTATATAGCCTAACCACTACGTGCAGCTTTGACAGCAGTTATATGGGACGTGAATGACTCCATAAGGTCCTGATGGGTTGTCACAGGCAGGCTTGGACTGGCCCTGACAGGGGAATGGGGAGACCCCTGGTGGGCCGCTGAGTATGGCTTACTCAGCATTTTTTTAACTGCACATACGTTCTTGGGAGAGGCAGAAAAGCAGAGAAAGAGAGGCAAAATGTAAGTGGCAAAGTATAGGAGGAATGTACAGTCATTTACAGTAGTTGTAGGCTGGGCCCCCAAAATAAACTCAATTGGTGGGCCCAAACACAACTGTTGGGCCCCTAGAATCAACTCCACCTGTGGGCCTTTGGCACGCCAGTCCAACAATGGTCACAGGTATCTGGAGCCATACTGACTGCATGCCACAGCTGCTGGATTGTGCATGGGGGAGGAGCCATAGAGAGAACATGATGATTATGGTTGTCCATCAGATACTCAGTTGGGTTTACAAAAACATTCCCAAACCATAATGCTGCCTTCAGCAGCTGATGTTCTTACAACAATGGTTGCAGGGTGCTTGTTCTTTGATGTTTCTCATTTGACACACCAATGTCCATCCTTTTGATTAAGCAAAAAATTTAAATCATCAGTGGACGTATAATGCTGATGCTGCTGTGAAAAATGAAGTCCTTTCTGCTAATGATTCTTTAGCAGAAGTAAGGTGCTTATCCATCTGCTTCGGAGCCCCATATGCAGTGGGGTTTCACTGTAGCATGTCAGTCCACTCTAACACATCTTCATAGATGATGTTGACCTCTCACATCAATTGCATGTGGTACTCTACAGTTTCCACATTGCTTATTCATAATGGTAATATTTGTCTGCTCACAATACACTTTTACCACAGCAGCTGGAAACAGTTCACAAACTGTGCAGTTTGCAGCTTGCAGCTCAAATGTTCCATAAATTCAATGTTTGCATGGGTTTTGGTACCTTCTGGCTTCTGCTGAATTTTTCCTATGTGAAAATGTGCTTCTTTCATTCATCCATATTAGCTGGCACCAGTGTTTTTGTTGATGGATGTCCTGGCTAATTATTGTCTTTTTTGCCCTCCTCACCCATGAGGTGATTGCAGAGTGCTGTTTGGTTATAGCTTGGGGTCTAATGAATGTCTGCCATGTTACTGTACCTTTAGGTAGATGACTAGTAAATATATACTGTACTGCAGTTTTAAACTGTAGTGTGCAAATAATGGAAATATCACATATTTAGGTCCCAGGGGGAAAGAAGGGCACTCAAAACTAAGTAAAATATAGTGAAACAAAGTGCCACATGTATGAAACTGGTTAGATCTAAAACTCACTCTTTTGCCCATAGTAACTCAAAAAAGTGAGTTTTAGACCTAAACAGGTTCATACATGTGGCCCAAAGTTTAAAAAATGCTAACAAGTATAAAAGAGCCCTTTATACATTTATCATATAAAAACATAAATGATACAAAATTGAAACATAATTGGCATCTCCATGTTTCTAAAATTTCAATAAATTAAAACATCATCTTACTTATCCCATATAGTTAAACAAAAATATTCAGCATCAGATTTTTGATTTTTTTGGTCACCTTGGGCGACATGTATAAATCGGCTTGCATCTGGTTTTTGCTGTTGTTACCCCTGTCAGACATATATATGAAAGGTTGTGTGCCAAAAACGGGTGCAAGTCCGACATCCTCTTTTTACAAACACTTTTTCCGACAGAACTAACCGTATATACAGAAATGTGAAAAGCCTCCAACTCCTGAATCCAAGGAGCCAAACAGAACAGACCCCTGTAAATATAAACAAAGGCAGCAGTCCAGGGCTTTAAGATGAATCAAATTTATTTTATTCATGAAGGAATACAAGAAATTAGATTAATCTTTAACCCCTGGACTGCTGCCTTCGTTTATATTTATACAGTATTGGAATCCTGTTTTGTCTGCGCCAATTTGTCCTCTTTTGTTTGCGTCAATTGTTGGGAGCATGTTGCGCCACAATCATAAACTTAGACACATTTATGAATATGGCTTGACAGAATGTGGAGAAAAAGTGTTGGACTAATCCATAACAATTTCAAAATGGCAAGCCTAAGCCCAAAGTTGCTGCAAACGCCCCCTGAATGCCAGTAGGCCAAAAAATATCAATTGTTTCCCAAATGACACCACTAAAGTAATATAAACTAACTTATGAGAATTCGAAAATTAAATAATATAAAATTATCATAAAATTAAATAATTTTAATTGTATCAAAAATCATATCATATAAAATGATATATTATGAAATTAATATAAAATTGTATTACATTAAATTATAAAACCAAGGCAACATCTACGATAAATCCTGTTCTCAATTAGGCTATGTTCACACGGCTTAACTGCGGGACGTAATTACGCCACGCAATAACGCCATGTGGCCGGGGGCGGGACGGGAGCGGGAGCTGTGGATTACCGTAATGACTGGGACGTTTTCAGCCCGTAATTTGCGCACTTCGGCGCGTAATTATGGACCGAAATACGCCCATTTTAAGCCGTGTGAACATGGCCTTAGAGTATGATTATTGATTACAAATACCCCACAGCAGGGTGACCCACTGACCCTACTGACCACTAACCTTCATTTGGAGGAACAAAAATTAACTTGCAATCTAAAAATATGAAAATATATATTTTGTAAGATTTTACTTAGAAAAAATTAAAAATATAAAATATAAATATGAATTTTTTTTTATTATTCACATAATTATTTTTTTCATTAGAAGTACACATAAATGAACTCTCCTATCACTGCTACACGTCACAAGAGCCAATTAGGCCATTAGTGTCAGTCATAGGTAAAATGTTTCTCTTTCTATACACGTCACAATGCTCTCCCTCCTACATCTCAATTAATCTCAATCTTGTGGTTGTAACAGATAAAAAGCTATTACTGTCAATCATCGCTAAGAATAGTTACTTTGGTATCCTAATGTCTTTATCTACTCTGCTCTATAGAGACTAATAAACAACTCATTTATGTTTATTTCTAATGAAAAATTAAACATGTTAAACTATAGTTATAAAATTTTGTTTATATTTTTATTTTTCTTGATTTACGAAATATATTTTTTTTATACTTTTAAACTG
The DNA here is from genome assembly GCA_025379985.1 of Phyllomedusa bahiana. Classification (NCBI taxonomy): domain Eukaryota; kingdom Metazoa; phylum Chordata; class Amphibia; order Anura; family Hylidae; genus Phyllomedusa; species Phyllomedusa bahiana. The sequence goes on from JAODAL010044066.1 coordinate 29,228, forward strand.
CGCGCCGTTCCTCATTTTGACCTGGGTGCCCGTGGCGAAATCGTGGCCTCCCAATCGATTAATATGGCAGCTGGAAGCCTTGTGAAGGCTTTCATCACCGCCATGTTTTCTGTTTTATGACTTCCTGCCACAGACAGGAAATAGTTAATCCGCCATCTTTGTATACCCTAATACATTATATTGCAATGCATTAGGCTGTATAAATGATCTGGTGGTGTAGTACCATAGGGGGACTCAAAGTTAAAGTAAAAAAATAAATCAAATGTTTTAAAGCGTAAAAATTTTTTAAAAAAGTTCAAATCACCCCCTTTTTGCCATTTTACAAATAAAAAAAATTATAAAAAAGTTTACACATATTTGGTATCGCCACGTCCAAAAAAGTCTGATCTATTAAAATGTAAAATAATTTATCCTGTACGTTAAACACTGTAGAAGAAAAAGAATTCCAATAATCAAAATTGTGTTTTTTTTGGTCTTTTCATGTCACGTAAAAATTTGAATAAATTTGATCAAAAAAGTTGCATGTATTCCAAGCAAGCACCAATAAAAAGTACACTTCAGGATGTTAAAAATGCACCCTCACTCAAGTCCATAGATGCTAGTACAAAAAAGCTATTGGTTGCGGGCTTGGCCGCGAAAATTTCAAAAATAGCAAAAGGTTTGGAATTTTTTTTACGATAACAAAACATAATGAAAACCCTACATGTTTGGTATTACTGGATGCATATCAAAGTGTAAAATACAGATAACACATCATTTTTACAGAAGATCGAACGCCTTAAAAGCAAAATACCCGAAAACCTGGCGTAAGTACGTTTTTTTTCACATTTTGCCCCACATAGAATTTTTTTTTTACGGTTTCTCAGTATAATCTATGGTAAAATGAATAACACCATTAGAAAGTAGATGTCGTCCTGCAAAATAAAAGCCCTCATGTGTCTATGTAGATGAAAAATTTAAAAGGTTATGGCTCTGGAAAGGCAGGGAGGGAGAATCGAATGTGAAAAAAAGAAATAGTCCTCGGGGTTTTGGGAGTAAATCGCTTTGGGGGAGTGTAGAAGGTACCAGTATGTATGAAGGTGTCCCAGAACACTTTACATATGTGTCTCGTTTTATGCCAAAATTTGTCTCAGTCATACCACTTAGATTTTTACGACAGTTATGTGCCAAACTTTGGCACATTAGTACGTTCCTCCCCAAACTTATGATCGCCCCCCTCAAACTTGGCACATTCAATAGTGTCATATGTGGTGAAAAATGTGCCAAGTTTGGGCATACGACTGTTCATACATCAATTAAACAGAGCTACAACAGGTTTATGGCCGCAAGGCACGCCAGAAAACTGGTGCAGCCTAGTTCATACATGACACCCTTAAAGTGCTATGACAACACAACTTAACAGTACTACAATGGTGTAAGTCAAATTAGCACAATGCTTTAGTCATGTGAAGGATTGCTACATCCGTATATAAATTTGGTATCACCCGAAATCTACTGACCAGCAGGATAAAGTTGACATCTAATATATATTGCACAATGTACTCTGCAAAATGTAAACCCAAGAAACAATGGCACAATTGCATTTGCTTTTCCAATCTACCCAATAATTGTTTGACTTTCCAGTAAATTATATGGTACATCCTGCAAACAAGCCCTGATTTGGTTATGTCAACAGAGGAATACAAAGTCCTGGAAGAGATGAGATTAATGCCAGGACAATACCAATTAAAATGAGTAATATCCACATCAGCCTCTGCCATCATTGACCTTCAGACAATATTTCCTACATTAATTAAGTTGAAAGGGAGATGGTGGAGGTTGTAACTAAATCAGTTTGTTGTTGGTATACGGATAGTTCTTTTTTACATTCTTTAGCCTATTCCACTTTACTATAGGACGAAACACACATAAGCGAACATCAGCTAATTTGAAGTAATTAGGTTGATATGTAGGGTTGAAATAATGCCCGTAGGGTCTTGCATGTATAGAATTATCATCAGAGGATAAGCCTAGATAGGAGATGGATTAAGACATTATTGTATTTATATCTTACTGTACATGTGAAACTGCTTCACTATGACTAACATTCTGAGTTCATATATGTATGTATAGATATTTTGTGAGACAGTGACCGGCAGAGTTATTGAGGGCTGATATGTTTAACCTAGAATGCTCTTGTAAGTGGTTTCAGGTAGCACCAAGAGGCCTGGTCTCGGTGAGGGCAGCCGACAGTTTGTTTTTCAGTATCCCTAGGTTACTGACATTTAATATTTGTTAGCATACCTGCTTCAAGCATATTCAGCTGGGTCATTTTTTCCTGGAGTGGTAAAATGATGGGTAGGAAGCTACTCCCATGCACCAGGTGAGACTGATATCAGGCCCCATAAAGGCTGGGCCTGCGGGTCTCTGGGTGTTCTCTGGTGAAACTATGCAGCTAGGAGATAAGTTATACTGGGAGTAACAGACAGTGTTTGTGTGAGCCTAGTGAGGACTATAAACCTATGTCTAGTAAGTGCTCAGCTGAGCAGGTGTTTATTTTTTGTTAGGGTATGTTCACACGATGTTTTTGCGGGGCATACTTCGGCACGTAATTGCGCTGAAAGGTGTCCGAAGAATGGCCCACAAATACGGTAAAATCATAGCACTCATTGATTGCTATGATAACCTGGCATATTCCCCGGCCAAACTAAAGTAATAGGAGGCCAGGCTGTAGCTTTCAACGGCAGGCGTATTGCGTCACGCAGATACATGCCACAATAAACCGTGTGAACATACCCTTAGTCTGAAATTAAGGCTTGTTTTTGTTTGCATTTTATAAATAAACCCAGGCATATATATGAGCAGTGTGAAAAATTGTAGGATAGGTCTATACTCTTTCAATTCTGCTGTAGAATATACTTTTCATGCACTCTGCTGTCATATTTCAATGTGAAGTGTTTCTTATTCAGTGAAACTTTTATTTTATTTTTAACCTTCCAGTTAATGCCACTTAGTTGCACATATATTCCTGGCCCTTATTTTTATGAGATTACCACAAGTTGACCACCCACCTTAGTCCTTGAGCAAAACTATGAAATAATAATTAACAAGAAATAGCAGAGTTAGCACGAACGTAATTAAATGTATTTTGTTGGAATTTGGGATTTAAAGACAGATATCGTGTCTTGGCCCACTGCAAAATTAACTTAAATAAAGATTAATTACAACTAAGAACACTTTATCTATCTATCTATCTATCTATCTATCTATCTGTCTGTCTGTCTGTCTGTCTATCATGGCCCATCACCAACCTCTCCTGGGAACATAACAGTGGTTTGAGGGTCTGCAAATGAATAAATAGATGGAGTTCCTCCTTGGCTTCCCACGAGACACACTCAGCATAATGGTAGCCTAATTGGCCTGATGGTGTTGGAGGTGTCCATAATGTTAGTGCAGGAATAAGATACCGGAGGCAGTATGGAGTTCAAATATACCAGCTTCTTTTACTCCAGGCTAGATGGTAAACCTGAGGGTAGCCTCTTTCAGGTATATGCAGGGGCGTTGCTAGAGTCCCAAAACATCTGGGGCCCGGGCCCCTTGTGTTAGGTTTTGCTCAGTAGGGCGGGGTTCACACAACATTTTTCACATGAACTGCAGCAGGTATTTTTACAGAGAAAAAACTGTAGCCAGCGCGTCCCTCTGAAGCTCCCGCTAATATGTATTCTCCCCAGAACAGGGAATCATGGCTCTCAGTGACAGCTATGAGTTACCATAATGTCGGCCCGTATGTCGGGCATATTGAAGTGCAATTACTCACTGAAGTACGGTTGAGCGATTTTTATCGACAAAGTTGAAATCGGCACGGTTTTTATGGTAATCGGATTTTTTCGATCACGCGATAATTTAGTTAAAAATCTGCGCATAATCTATTAATATCGCGCCATTTTGGGGCTTCCTACATTTTTGGGGGCCAGCCCAAACAGCTTAAGAATAAGCAGGGGGGAGAAAGTTTGGTGCGACGCATACTGGATTTTGTAT
>JAODAL010044067.1:0-33242 GCA_025379985.1 Phyllomedusa bahiana
CCCGGGCCGTTATTTACGAAGGGGTCAAAGAGCTGGGTGGGATGGCGCTCCACTTTTCCACCGGGCCCAGGTTTTAGTGTCTATGTAAGTTTGGTGGTCAGAAAGGGGGGGGTGAGGTACCCGTCTCATGTAAGTTTGCTGGGGATAGGAGCTGAGTTTGTGTGTCCTGAGCAAACCAGAGACTCTCCAAAGGGGTGCTGTTTGCTTCCCCCTGTCCATTAGAACTAACTTCATCATAGAAGCTTATAAGTTTTTGACAAGACCATCCTTCTAAACCCATGCTGGAAAGGTGTTATCATTTATTTTCTTTGAGATAGTTTCGGGATACATCTCTTAAAAACCCTCAAAATTTTTCCCCAAAAAAAAGGTTAAAACTTCCCCGGGCCTTTCTTTCCAGGATCATTTTTTTGCCCCCTTTTTTAAATTTTGACCCACATTTGTATGGGGCCCAATCCTTTAAAACTACCGCAAGCGGACGATTTACTTCTTTAATCTCAAACCCAAAAACACCATTTATCTTCTCCTAAAAGAAACCAAAATAGGGAACCTTCAGGTTACACTTCAACATGTTTAAAAGGAACCCCTACTTTTAAAAGGGGCCCCTCCGACCTTATGGTCCTCCCCCAGCAGATAAAAGGGCAAGTGTAAAATTTCAAATATTTGGGATTTTGTTACTCTGACATCCTCTTGTACCTTCCGAAAAAAATATCAGCCACATCTTGGCCCTTCACCACATACTGGTACCTGGGCCCAATTTTGCTCATTTCAAGGTAGGGTAACCTTTTTAAAAAATGACGAAATACCTCGTCTGCCTATCTTTTCCACGCTCCGATCTATCTCAACCAAGGGAAAGGAAAAAAATCAAAAGGGCATTTTTGCAATTTATTTGGGGGGAAAAAAAGGGCCCCCACCCTTAAAATTTTATAACTTGGAGTCGCGGGGCCACTATATCACGACTGTTTCCAAAACACGAAATTTTCCGTCCCATTTACAATATTTGATGGTGAATTTCTTGCATATACCTATCCAAATCCCAAGGATTTGGGGGATAATCTTAATAATGGCGGTTTGGCTTGCGGGGCCCAAAACGTTAGGCTCATCGGGGTTTGTGCCCCAAATTTTTTTCCCTACATCTATCATTGTTAAACAAACCCGGGCTTCCCAACAGGGGAAAACCCTGGGGTATTTATAAGTGGCACAATTAGGGGAAGATCAAATTTGACAATTTAAAGACCCTTTCAACAAAAAACCCTACTCCCTTGGTCCCAAAAGAAGCTTTTTCCCAAGACTCCCTTTCCCATTTTTTAATTATTTACAGGCCCTTTTTTTTTTCGGTAACTAAGCATATTTCCGACCTGGAATGGGACCCCAGTTTGTTCGAGGTGCTGATAAACCCCCCAAACACGCCGCACGCACCTCTTTTGTATCTATAAGTTCACCCTAGGAAACATTGGCTATGCAACGCCCTAAAACACAACTAGCAAAGGTAGAATATGAGGCTCTCCTTAGCGGAACTAATATTACAGGCCACAAAAGACGTCTACCAATTTCTCACTTCAGAACGAAACACAGATATGCTACTCAAAACCATCCATAATGCATATCAAATTGCCTGATAGGGGATACAAAATGGGTCTCTTCGAGTCAAACGCCTGCTTTAAAATGCGGGGCACTAGCAGCTCCATGGGCGATATTTGGACACATAGAAAGAAAAATGGGTTAAAAATCACACGTAAGGGGGTTTCCAATTTATTACACAGCCTCTCCACAGCGGGGTGGAAAGCTATTTTGCAGGTGTGGGTCCAGCCGGCACTTCAATCCTTAAAACGTTCATTTAAAAATGTCTTTACTTACTAAAAATGGACTGACTGACACTATGCAGCGAAAAGAAAAAAAGGTGAAAACGCTTTTTTGACCTTTGGGGAAAATTCATAAAACATTTTGCCCCTAAAAAACAAGACATATTCTTCATACCTTTTTGGGAATATGGGCTGTACCTTTGCTAAGACAGCTGGGAGGTCACGACCCCATTAGATTAACTAATAATGATCACTATCCCAATATTCCTCGACATACCTCCTTGATGACAGAAATATTTTCCTCATTGTTCAACTAAGTCGTAACTCCCCAATTTTGATCAGAGATGCTCAAACGGAACCATGAATCTGCCTACTACACAACTTAACACAATCCAAACAAAATAGGACACGGTAAATACTTCTTTTGTCGGATACACGGCTTCCACCCCCCACCAAACGGGGGAGGAATAGCGGGACCGGCGGGGATGGGGGAGAGACGGCAGAGCAAAAGAAAATTGAAGCTCAGGTTGAAGTTTGGTTGATTTTTAATATATGTTACCTGCTATGATATGATATTAATCACAAATTCATGAGATTGATGCATAACTAAAATTTCATTATACTCATCAAGAAAAATGCAAATGAACTTTTTTTGTTAAATGACAACAGATACACAAATGCTCTTTAAGGCTACAGTGATTGTATTGATTTCAATATTTTCAAAGCAAACTGAAATTATTATTTGCATGTTAAAATTGTTGGAATTGTAATTCTGAAAATTTAATAAAAACAAATTAAAAATATATATATAATAGAACCCCAACTTTTTAGTGAGCACTAGTATCTGTTTGGTTGCCATGGCAAACCACATTGTTTTCCCCAGCATTAGAATTCTTATTGTCGTCGTATGGCTTTATGACATCACAGAAGCGTTGCCACCGACTCATGGAATACTCAGCAAGCACAGTCAGTGTGAGGCAAGTATCAAAGGTGAGAGGAGGCGCTGAGCACTTTCGCAAAGAAAAGTGATTGCCCGGCCCGGGCTCTTATTTTTTGTATTTTTTGGGGGGTTTTTTTGAAACCCTCACACACACTCACATCTTCTGTGTTATTGAGGACTGACGGCCAAATGGCTGCACCTGGGGTGGAGGGAAACTTCAGCCCTGGAGATACCTGCAACAACTCAGGAGGCACCCATACAACCGGAAGCCTGGACCAACTAGCTTCGCTAGAAAAATCGAGGCGGCATTGACAGGTATTGTCCTTTTATAATTAACTTCTTTAACCATCTGGAGAAGAATCACCCCATTACCTTGAGCTGCTGGAAAACCCCCCCAAACATATGCAGCCAACAAAGTGTCCTTTACAAATCATGATGGAGAATGGGCCACATCTAAGCCTGAAAAGACCACCATCACCTGTAAAAAAACAACTCTTCACATTGAAAAAAATAAAAAAACCCATCAGGAACTAAAGCCCAGGAAAACCATCCTTCTGGAGCATGTTCCTGGACGACAGCCAGCAGTAACACCCATGGTCCCAGAGCACGCCAGGGTATCCCCCCACCACGCATTAAGGTGTCTTGACACATTTTAAAAAACCCATTACCATATGTACCTGTGAGTAACTGCAGCCCAGAAAACCCTGAGAGACTGCTAAGCAGGCCCCTTTGATTAATGATTGCAGTCATTTGTGAGAGATGAGGGAAAATGTGTTAGATACCCTTCACAAGGGATGTCATTTTACGCAGAGAGAGAAACCATGGCAAAATATCCTTTTACTGCAAAAAAATGTAATGCAAAACATCTTTTGCATCGCTATTATGATTGCTCTTCCGGTTTTTGACCCTGGTTCGAAATATGGATTATGTTTTTTGACTTCCACTGCCCTGACCTGGCTAGTTTTATTAACTCTGTATGTTTGCTGCCTGCCCTGAACTCGCCCATTTATTGACTCGTATATTGCAGCCTGCCCTGACCTTGGCTTGTTTATCGTCTTTGCGTGCTTGCTGCCTCCCCTTACCTTGGCCCATTTATTGACTCTGTATGTTGCCTGCCCTGACCTCAGCCTGTTTATTCTTTGTGTTGCTCCGCCTTGACCTGGGCCCATTTATTGACTCGCCCGTTTGCTGCTTGCCTGACCTCGCCATTTTTATTGACTCTGCCTGTTTGCTGCAAGCCCTGACCTGACCCATTTACTAAACTCTGCCTGTTTTGCTGCCTGCCCTAAACTCTCCCCGTTTACTCCCTGCCCTGACCTCGTCCGTTTATCGACATTGCGTGCTGTAAACAAAAACCATACTGGTTTCAAAACGAGTAAGTGTTGCTTTTGGTAATATTTGACCATTTTTATGCTCCTGGTTTAGAATAATATTAATAAAACATCCCCACTGTAAGATGGCGCAAGGAACCGTCATTGACGAAAGATGTGTCACCGTTATGCCCGTGTCCGGGAGTAAAAACCAGTGACTGTGTCAGCACATTAGGCAACCGACCTCTTTTGTAATCCGTTAGTATAACTGCTGGTAGCAGTTGCTCCGGGCCAGTTATTTTACGAAGGGCGGTCAAAGAGCGGGTTTTTGGATGGCTGCTCTACACATTTCCAGGCCCCGGGCCAGGTTTAGTGTCTATGTAAGCTTGGGTAGGTCAGGTAAGCTGGGGGTGAGGTACCCAGTCTCACTGTAAGTTTGCTGTGGAGTAGGAGCTGTTTGTGTGTCCTGGGGCAAACTCAGGAGACTCTCCAGAAGTGGTGCTGTTTGCTTCACCCTGATCCAGTATAGAACTAACTTCATCATAGAAGCTGATGAGATTAGTTTGACAAGACGATCCTTTCATAAACCCATGCTGGAACGGTGTTATACATTTATTTTCAGAGATATGTTAAGGATAGCATCTCTTAGAAAACCCCTCAAACATTTTACCCACAAAAAAGGTTAAACTTCCGGCCTATTCTTTCCAGGATCACTTTTTGACCCTTTTTTGAATTTTCCCCCAACATTTGCTAGCGGCCAATCCTTTAAAAACTCACGCACCGGACCTTACTTCTTCAAATCTCAAATCCAAAAATCCATTTATTCTCTCTACAAGAAATCCAAGACATAGGGAACCTCTCAGATACACTATCAACATTGATTAAAAGAGAAGGCCTACTCTTAAAGGGCCCTCCAGACCGTTTGGTCCTCAAGCTAGCAATAAAATAGGCAATTGTATAAATTTAAACATATTTAGGGATTTTGTTACTCTGCATCCTTTCGTTTTCTATCAAAAAACCCATATCAGCCTACATCTTGGCCCTTACCACATACTGAGTACCTGGACCATATTTAGCTCACTTATAGGTAGGGTGAACTTCTTAAAAATGATGAAATACCTCGTCTGCTCTATCTGTTCCAAGTGCTGCCGATCTATCTCAGGACCGAAGGATAGAAACAAATCAAAACGGCATTTTTGAAAATTTTTTTGGGGTGGAAAAGGGCCCCGCCTTCCTTAAATGTTATAACTGGAGTCGCTGGCCACTATATCACTGACTGATTCCAAAACACAGAAATTTTCACGTTCCCATGTGCACAATATTTGATTGGTGAATTTCTTGCATATACCATATAACAGAATCCCAATGGACGTCTGGGATAACGTCTCTAATAATGGCGTTTGGCTTGCGTGGCCAAACGTTAGGCTCATACGAGGTTTGTGACCCAATTTTTCCCTACATCTATCATTGATTAACAACCTGGACTTCCAACAAGGGAAACCCCATGGGGTATTTATAAGATGGCACGAATTAGGGTTAAGATCTATTAGACAATTAATCGACCCTACAACAAAAAACCATACTCCCTCTGTGTCCTAAAAGAAGCTTTCCTAAGACTCCATATCCCATTTTTTAATTATTTACAGGCCCATATTTTTTCGGTAACTAAGCATATTTCCGACCTGGAATGGGACCCCAGTTTGTTCGAGTGCTGATCAACCCACCAACACGCCGCACGCACCTCTTCTGTATCTATAAGTTCATCCTAGGAAACATTGGCTATGCAACGTCTAAAACACAACTAGCAAAATGGGTAGAATATGAGGCTCTCCTTACGCCGGAACTAATATTACAGGCCACGAAAGACGTCTACCAATTTCTCCCTTCAGCACGATACACAGATATGCTACTCAAAACCATCCATAATGCATATCTAATGCCTGATAGGGGATACAAAATGGGTCTCTTCGAGTCAAATGCCTGCTTTAAATGCGGGCACTAGCAGCTCCATGGGCGATATTTGGACACATAGAAAGAAAATGGGTTGAAATCACACGTAAGGAGGTCAATTTATTACACAGCCTCTCCACAGCGGTGTGGAAAGCTATTTTGCAGGTGTGGGTCCAGCCGGCGCTTCCATCCTTAAAACTGTTCATTTAAAAATGTCTTTACTTACTAAAAATGGACTGAACTGACACTATGCAGCGAAAAGAAAAAAAGGTGAAACGCTTTTTTGACCTTTGGGGAAAATTCATAGACATTTTGCCCCTAGAAACAAGACATATTCTTCATACCTGTTTTGGGAATATAGGCTGGTACCTTGCTAGACAGCTGGGAGGTCACGACCCCATTAGATTAACTAATAATGATCACTATCCCAATATTCCTCGACATACCTCCTTGATGACAGATATATTTTCCTCATTTGTTCAACTAAGTCGTAACTCCCGAATTTTGATCAGAGATCCTCAAACGGAACCATGATCTGCCTACTACACAACTTAACACAGATCCAAACAAAATAGGACACGGTGAATACTTCTTTTTGTCGGATACACGGCTTCCACCCTCCACCAAACTGGGGAGGAATAGCGGAGACCGGCGGGGATGGGGGAGAGACGGCAGAGCAAAAGAAAATTGAAGCTCAGGTTGAAGTTTGGTTTGATATTTAATATATGTTACCTGCTATGATAGTGATATTAATCACAAATTCATGAGATTGATGCATAACTAAAATTTCATTATACTCATCAAGAAAAATGCAAATGTAACATGTTTGTTAAAATGACAACAGATACACAAATGCTCTTTAAGGCTACAGTGATTGTATTGATTTCAATATCTTTCAAAGCAAACTGTATTATTATTTGCATGTTAAATTGTTGGAATTGTAATTCTGAAAATTAATAAAAACAATAAAAAATATATATATAATAGAACCCACAGTTTTTAGTGAGCACTAGTATCTGTTTGGTTGCCATGGCAAACCACATTGTTTTCCCCAGCATTAGAATTCTTATTGTCGTCGTATGGCTTTATGACATCACAGAAGCGTTGCCACCGACTCATGGAATACTCAGCAAGCACAGTCAGTGTGAGGCAAGTATCAAAGGTGAGAGGAGGCGCTGAGCACTTTCAGCAAAGAAAAAGTGATTGCCCGGCTGGGCTCTTATTTTTTGTATTTTTTGGGGGTTTTTGTACCCTCACAACACACTCACATCTTCTCTTGTGTATTGAGGACTAGACGGCCAAATGGCTGCACCTGGGCTGGAGGGAAACTTCAGCCCTGGAGATACCTGCAACAACTCAGGAGGCACCCATACAACCGGAAAACTGGACCAACTAGCTTCGCTAGAAAAATCGAGGCGGCATTGACAGGTATTGTGCCATTTATAATTAACTTCTTTAACCATCTGGAGAAGAATCACACCATTACCTTGAGCTGCTGGAAAACCCCACCAACATATGCAGCCAACAAAGTGTCCTTTACAAATCATGATGGAGAAGTGGGCCACATCTAAGCCTGAAAAGACCACCATCACCTGTAGAAAACAACTCTTCACATTGAAAAAAATAAAAAAGACCATCAGGAACTAAAGCCCAGGACACCATCCTTCTGGAGCATGTTCCTGCAAGACAGCCAGCAGTAACACCCAGGGTCCAGAGCACGCCATGTATCCCCCCACCACGCATTAAGGTGTCTGTGACACAGTTGAAAAACCCATTACCATATGTACCTGTGAGTACTGCAGCCCAGAAAATCCTGAGAGACATGCTAAGCAGGCCTTTGATTAATGAGTGCAGGTCATTTGTGAGAGATGAGGGAAAATGTGTTAGATACACCTTCACAAGGGATGTCATCTACGCAGAGAGAGAAAACCATGGCAAAATATCCTTTTACTGCAAAAAAATGTAATGCAAATAACATCTTTTGCATCGCTATTATGATTGCTCTTCCGGTTTTGACCCTGGTTCGAATAATGGATTATGTTTTTTTGACTTCCACTGCCCTGACCTCGGCTAGTTTATTAACTCTGTATGTTTGCTGCCTGCCCTGAACTCGGCCCATTTATTGACTCTGTATATTTGCAGCCTGCCCTGACCTTGGCTTGTTTATCGTCTTTGCGTGCTTGCTGCCTGCCCTTACCTTGGCCCATTTATTGACTCTGTATGTTTGCTGCCTGCCCTGACCTCGGCCTGTTTATTGTCTTTGCATGTTTGCTGCCCGCCTTGACCTCGGCCCATTTATTGACTCTGCCCGTTTGCTGCTTGCTCTGACCTCGCCAATTTTATTGACTCTGCCTGTTTGCTGCAAGCCCTGACCTTGACCCATTTACTGATCTCGCCTGTTTTGCTGCCTGCCCTAACCTCTCCCCGTTTACTGCCTGCCCTGACCTCGGTCCGTTTATCGACATTGCGTGCTGTGAACAAAAACCATACTGGTTCAAAACGAGTAAGTGTTGCATTGGTAATATTTGACCATTTTTTATGATCCTGTGTTTAGAATATATTAATAAACATACCCACTGTTAGATGGCGCAAGGAACCGTCATTGACGAAAGATGTGTCACCGTTATGCCCGTTGTTCGGTGAGTGTAAAAACAGTGACGTGTGTCAGCAGCATTAGGCAACCGACCTCTTTGTTAGATCCGTTAGTATAACTGCTGGTAGCAGTTTGCTCCGGCCAGTTATTTTACTGAAGCGGTCAAAGAGCTGGGTGGGATGGCTGCTCACACATTTCCAGGTCCAGGCCAGGTTAGTGTCTATGTAAGCTTGGTAGGTCAGGTAAGCTGGGTGGTGAGGTACCAGTCTCACTGTCAGTGTGCTGTGGAGTAGGAGCTGAGTTTGTGTGTCCTGAGGCAAACTCAGGAGACTCTCCAGAAGTGGTGCTGTTTGCTTCACCCTGATCCAGTATAGAACTAACTTCATCATAGAAGCTGATGAGATTAGTTTGACAAGACCGATCCTTCATAAACCCATGCTGGAACGGTGTTATACATTTATTTTCAGTGAGATAGTTCAGGATAGCATCTCTTAGAAAACCCTCAAACATTTTACCCACAAAAAGGTTAAACTTACCGGCCTATTCTTTCCAGGATCACTTTTTGACCCCTTTTTGAATATTGACACCACATTTGCTATGCGGCAATCCTTTAAAACTCACCGCATACGCGGACGACTTACTTCTTCTAATCTCAAATCCAAAACACCATTTATCTTCTCTCCTACAAGAAATCCAAGACATAGGGAACCTCTCAGGATACACTATCAACATTGATTAAAGAGAAGGCCTACTCTTAAAGGGCCCCTCCAGACCGTTATGGTCCTCCACCTAGCAGATAAAATGGCAAGTGTATAATTTCAAATATTTAGGGATCTTGTTACTCTGACATCCTCTACGTATCGATCCAAAAAACATATCAGCCTACATCTTGGCCCTTCACCACATACTGAGTACCTGGGACCATATTTTGCTCACTTTCATAGGTAGGGTGAACCTTCTAAAATGATCGAAATACCTCGTCTGCTCTATCTGTTCCACGTGCTGCCGATCTATCTCAGACCGAAGGATGAGAAACAAATCAAAACGGCATTTTGCAAATTTATTTGGGGTGGAAAAAGGGCCCGCATTCCTTAAATGTTATAACTTGGAGTCGCTGGGCCACTATATCACTGACTGATTCCAAAACACAGAAATTTTCACGTGCCCATGTGCACAATATTTGATTGGTGAATTTCTTGCATATACCCTATACCAGAATCCCAATGGACGTCTGGGATAACGTCTTAATAATGGCGGTTTGGCTTGCGTGGCCAAACGTTAGGCTCATACGAGGTTTGTGACCCAATTTTTCCCTACATCTATCATTGATTAACAACCTGGACTTCCAACAAGGGAAACCCCATGGGGTATTTATAAGATGGCACGAATTAGGGTTAAGATCTATTAGACAATTAATCGACCCTACAACAAAAAACCATACTCCCTCTGTGTCCTAAAAGAAGCTTTCCTAAGACTCCATATCCCATTTTTTTAATTATTTACAGGCCCATATTTTTTCGGTAACTAAGCATATTTCCGACCTGGAATGGGACCCCAGTTTGTTCGAGTGCTGATCAACCCAACACGCCGCACGCACCTCTTCTGTATCTATAAGTTCATCCTAGGAAACATTGGCTATGCAACGTCTAAAACACAACTAGCAAAATGGGTAGAATATGAGGCTCTCCTTACGCCGGAACTAATATTACAGGCCACGAAAGACGTCTACCAATTTCTCCCTTCAGCACGATACACAGATATGCTACTCAAAACCATCCATAATGCATATCTAATGCCTGATAGGGGATACAAAATGGGTCTCTTCGAGTCAAACGCCTGCTTTAAATGCGGGGCACTAGCAGCTCCATGGGCGATATTTGGACACATAGAAAGAAAATGGGTTGAAATCACACGTAAGGAGGTCAATTTATTACACACCTCTCCACACGGTGTGGAAAGCTATTTTGCAGGTGTGGTCCGGCCGGCGCTTCCATCCTTAAAACTGTTCATTTAAAAATGTCTTTACTTACTAAAAATGGACTGAACTGACACTATGCAGCGAAAAGAAAAAAAGGTGAAACGCTTTTTTGACCTTTGGGGAAAATTCATAGACATTTTGCCCCTAGAAACAAGACATATTCTTCATACCTGTTTTGGGAATATAGGCTGGTACCTTGCTAGACAGCTGGGAGGTCACGACCCCATTAGATTAACTAATAATGATCACTATCCCAATATTCCTCGACATACCTCCTTGATGACAGATATATTTTCCTCATTGTTCAACTAAGTCGTAACTCCCCAATTTTGATCAGAGATCCTCAAACGGAACCATGAATCTGCCTACTACACAACTTAACACAGATCCAAACAAAATAGGACACGGTGAATACTTCTTTTTGTCGGATACACGGCTTCCACACCTCCACCAAACTGGGGAGGAATAGCGGAGACCGGCGGGGATGGGGACGAGACGGCAGAGCAAAAGAAAATTGAAGCTCAGGTTTTGAAGTTTGGTTTGATATTTAATATATGTTACCTGCTATGATAGTGATATTAATCACAAATTCATGAGATTGATGCATAACTAAAATTTCATTATACTCATCAAGAAAAATGCAAATGTAACATGTTTGTTAAAATGACAACAGATACACAAATGCTCTTTAAGGCTACAGTGATTGTATTGATTTCAATATCTTTCAAAGCAAACTGTATTATTATTTGCATGTTAAATTGTTGGAATTGTAATTCTGAAAATTAATAAAAACAATTAAAATATATATATATAATAGAACCCACACTTTTTAGTGAGCACTAGTATCTGTTTGGTTGCCATGGCAAACCACATTGTTTTCCCCAGCATTAGAATTCTTATTGTCGTCGTATGGCTTTATGACATCACAGAAGCGTTGCCACCGACTCATGGAATACTCAGCAAGCACAGTCAGTGTGAGGCAAGTATCAAAGGTGAGAGGAGGCGCTGAGCACTTTCAGCAAAGAAAAAGTGATTGCCCGGCCGGGCTCTTATTTTTTGTATTTTTTGGGGGTTTTTGTACCCTCACACACACTCACATCTTCTGTGTGTATTGAGGACTAGACGGCCAAATGGCTGCACCTGGGGCTGGAGGGAAACTTCAGCCCTGGAGATACCTGCAACAACTCAGGAGGCACCCATACAACCGGAAGCCTGGACCAACTAGCTTCGCTAGAAAAATCGAGGCGGCATTGACAGGTATTGTGCCATTTATAATTAACTTCTTTAACCATCTGGAGAAGAATCACACCATTACCTTGAGCTGCTGGAAAACCCCACCAACATATGCAGCCAACAAAGTGTCCTTTACAAATCATGATGGAGAAGTGGGCCACATCTAAGCCTGAAAAGACCACCATCACCTGTAGAAAACAACTCTTCACATTGAAAAAAATAAAAAAGACCATCAGGAACTAAAGCCCAGGACACCATCCTTCTGGAGCATGTTCCTGCAAGACAGCCAGCAGTAACACCCAGGGTCCAGAGCACGCCATGTATCCCCCCACCACGCATTAAGGTGTCTGTGACACAGTTGAAAAACCCATTACCATATGTACCTGTGAGTACTGCAGCCCAGAAAATCCTGAGAGACATGCTAAGCAGGCCTTTGATTAATGAGTGCAGGTCATTTGTGAGAGATGAGGGAAAATGTGTTAGATACACCTTCACAAGGGATGTCATCTACGCAGAGAGAGAAAACCATGGCAAAATATCCTTTTACTGCAAAAAAATGTAATGCAAATAACATCTTTTGCATCGCTATTATGATTGCTCTTCCGGTTTTGACCCTGGTTCGAATAATGGATTAGTTGTTTTGACTTCCTCTGCCCTGACCTCGGCTAGTTTATTACTCCTGTATGTTTGCTGCCTGCCCTGAACTCGGCCCATTTATTGACTCTGTATATTTGCAGCCTGCCCTGACCTTGGCTTGTTTATCGTCTTTGCGTGCTTGCTGCCTGCCCTTACCTTGGCCCATTTATTGACTCTGTATGTTTGCTGCCTGCCCTGACCTCGGCCTGTTTATTGTCTTTGCATGTTTGCTGCCCGCCTTGACCTCGGCCCATTTATTGACTCTGCCCGTTTGCTGCTTGCTCTGACCTCGCCAATTTTATTGACTCTGCCTGTTTGCTGCAAGCCCTGACCTTGACCCATTTACTGACTCTGCCTGTTTGCTGCCTGCCCTAACCTCTCCCCGTTTACTGCCTGCCCTGACCTCGGTCCGTTTATCGACATTGCGTGCTGTGAACAAAAACCATACTGGTTCAAAACGAGTAAGTGTTGCATTGGTAATATTTGACCATTTTTTATGCTCCTGTGTTTAGAATATATTAATAAACATACCCACTGTAAGATGGCGCAAGGAACCGTCATTGACGAAAGATGTGTCACCGTTATGCCCGGTGTCGGTGAGGTAAAAACCAGTGACGTGTGTCAGCAGCATTAGGCAACCGACCTCTTTTGTATCCGTTAGTATAACTGCTGGTAGCAGTTGCTCCGGGCCAGTTATTTTACCGAAGCGGTCAAAGAGCTGGGTGGGATGGCTGCTCACACATTTCCAGGTCCAGGCCAGGTTTAGTGTCTATGTAAGCTTGGTAGGTCAGGTAAGCTGGGGGTGAGGTACCCAGTCTCACTGTAAGTTTGCTGTGGAGTAGGAGCTGAGTTTGTGTGTCCTGAGGCAAACTCAGGAGACTCTCCAGAAGTGGTGCTGTTTGCTTCACCCTGATCCAGTATAGAACTAACTTCATCATAGAAGCTGATGAGATTAGTTTGACAAGACCGATCCTTCATAAACCCATGCTGGAACGGTGTTATACATTTATTTTCAGTGAGATAGTTCAGGATAGCATCTCTTAGAAAACCCTCAAACATTTTACCCACAAAAAAGGTTAAACTTACCGGCCTATTCTTTCCAGGATCACTTTTTGACCCCTTTTTGAATATTGACACCACATTTGCTATGCGGCAATCCTTTAAAACTCACCGCATACGCGGACGACTTACTTCTTCTAATCTCAAATCCAAAACACCATTTATCTTCTCTCCTACAAGAAATCCAAGACATAGGGAACCTCTCAGGATACACTATCAACATTGATTAAAGAGAAGGCCTACTCTTAAAGGGCCCCTCCAGACCGTTATGGTCCTCCACCTAGCAGATAAAATGGCAAGTGTATAATTTCAAATATTTAGGGATCTTGTTACTCTGACATCCTCTTCGTATCTATCCGAAAAACATATCAGCCTACATCTTGGCCCTTCACCACATACTGAGTACCTGGGACCATATTTTGCTCACTTTCATAGGTAGGGTGAACCTTCTTAAAATGATCGAAATACCTCGTCTGCTCTATCTGTTCCACGTGCTGCCGATCTATCTCAGACCGAAGGATGAGAAACAAATCAAAACGGCATTTTGCAAATTTATTTGGGGTGGAAAAAGGGCCCGCATTCCTTAAATGTTATAACTTGGAGTCGCTGGGCCACTATATCACTGACTGATTCCAAAACACAGAAATTTTCACGTGCCCATGTGCACAATATTTGATTGGTGAATTTCTTGCATATACCCTATACCAGAATCCCAATGGACGTCTGGGATAACGTCTTAATAATGGCGGTTTGGCTTGCGTGGCCAAACGTTAGGCTCATACGAGGTTTGTGACCCAATTTTTCCCTACATCTATCATTGATTAACAACCTGGACTTCCAACAAGGGAAACCCCATGGGGTATTTATAAGATGGCACGAATTAGGGTTAAGATCTATTAGACAATTAATCGACCCTACAACAAAAAAACCATACTCCCTCTGTGTCCTAAAAGAAGCTTTCCTAAGACTCCATATCCCATTTTTTAATTATTTACAGGCCCATATTTTTTCGGTAACTAAGCATATTTCCGACCTGGAATGGGACCCCAGTTTGTTCGAGTGCTGATCAACCCACCAACACGCCGCACGCACCTCTTCTGTATCTATAAGTTCATCCTAGGAAACATTGGCTATGCAACGTCTAAAACACAACTAGCAAAATGGGTAGAATATGAGGCTCTCCTTACGCCGGAACTAATATTACAGGCCACGAAAGACGTCTACCAATTTCTCCCTTCAGCACGATACACAGATATGCTACTCAAAACCATCCATAATGCATATCTAATGCCTGATAGGGGATACAAAATGGGTCTCTTCGAGTCAAACGCCTGCTTTAAATGCGGGGCACTAGCAGCTCCATGGCGATATTTGGACACATTGAAAGAATATTGGTTGAAATCACACGTAAGGAGGTCAATTTATTACACAGCCTCTCCACAGCGGTGTGGAAAGCTATTTTGCAGGTGTGGTCCAGCCGGCGCTTCCATCCTTAAAACTGTTCATTTAAAAATGTCTTTTACTTACTAAAATTGGACTGAACTGACACTATGCAGCGAAAAGAAAAAAAGGTGAAACGCTTTTTTGACCTTTGGGGAAATTCATAGACATTTTGCCCCTAGAAAACAAGACATATTCTTCATACCTGTTTTGGGAATACCGGCTGGTACCTTGCTAGACAGCTGGGAGGTCACGACCCCATTAGATTAACTAATAATGATCACTATCCCAATATTCCTCGACATACCTCCTTGATGACAGATATATTTTCCTCATTGTTCAACTAAGTCGTAACTCCCCAATTTTGATCAGAGATCCTCAAACGGAACCATGAATCTGCCTACTACACAACTTAACACAGATCCAAACAAAATAGGACACGGTGAATACTTCTTTTTGTCGGATACACGGCTTCCACCCTCCACCAAACTGGGGAGGAATAGCGGAGACCGGCGGGGATGGGGGGAGAGACGGCAGAGCAAAAGAAAATTGAAGCTCAGTTGAAGTTTGGTTTGATATTTAAATATATGTTACCTGCTATGATAGTGATATTAATCACAAATTCATGAGATTGATGCATAACTAAAATTTCATTATACTCATCAAGAAAAATGCAAATGTAACATGTTTGTTAAAATGACAACAGATACACAAATGCTCTTTAAGGCTACAGTGATTGTATTGATTTCAATATCTTTCAAAGCAAACTGTATTATTATTTGCATGTTAAATTGTTGGAATTGTAATTCTGAAAATTAATAAAAACAATTAAAATATATATATATATAATAGAACCCACACTTTTTAGTGAGCACTAGTATCTGTTTGGTTGCCATGGCAAACCACATTGTTTTCCCCAGCATTAGAATTCTTATTGTCGTCGTATGGCTTTATGACATCACAGAAGCGTTGCCACCGACTCATGGAATACTCAGCAAGCACAGTCAGTGTGAGGCAAGTATCAAAGGTGAGAGGAGGCGCTGAGCACTTTCAGCAAAGAAAAAGTGATTGCCCGGCCGGGCTCTTATTTTTTGTATTTTTTGGGGGTTTTTGTACCCTCACACACACTCACATCTTCTGTGTGT
This sequence comes from Phyllomedusa bahiana, assembly GCA_025379985.1. Lineage (NCBI taxonomy): Eukaryota > Metazoa > Chordata > Amphibia > Anura > Hylidae > Phyllomedusa > Phyllomedusa bahiana. Next base: position 16,084 of record JAODAL010044067.1, read on the forward strand.
ATTGAGGACTAGACGGCCAAATGGCTGCACCTGGGGCTGGAGGGAAACTTCAGCCCTGGAGATACCTGCAACAACTCAGGAGGCACCCATACAACCGGAAGCCTGGACCAACTAGCTTCGCTAGAAAAATCGAGGCGGCATTGACAGGTATTGTGCCATTTATAATTAACTTCTTTAACCATCTGGAGAAGAATCACACCATTACCTTGAGCTGCTGGAAAACCCCACCAACATATGCAGCCAACAAAGTGTCCTTTACAAATCATGATGGAGAAGTGGGCCACATCTAAGCCTGAAAAGACCACCATCACCTGTAGAAAACAACTCTTCACATTGAAAAAAATAAAAAAGACCATCAGGAACTAAAGCCCAGGATACCATCCTTCTGGAGCATGTTCCTGCAAGACAGCCAGCAGTAACACCCAGGGTCCAGAGCACGCCATGTATCCCCCCACCACGCATTAAGGTGTCTGTGACACAGTTGAAAACCCCATTACCATATGTACCTGTGAGTACTGCAGCCCAGAAAATCCTGAAGACATGCTAAGCCGGCCTTTGATTATGAGTGCAGGTCATTTGTGAGAGATGAGGGAAAATGTGTTAGATACACCTTCACAAGGGATGTCATCTACGCAGAGAGAGAAAACCATGGCAAAATATCCATTTACTGCAAAAAAATGTAATGCAAATAACATTTTTTTGCATCGCTATTATGATTGCTCTTCCGGTTTTGACCCTGGTTCGAATAATGGATTATGTTTTTTGACTTCCACTGCCCTGACCTCGGCTAGTTTATTAACTCTGTATGTTTGCTGCCTGCCCTGAACTCGGCCCATTTATTGACTCTGTATATTTGCAGCCTGCCCTGACCTTGGCTTGTTTATCGTCTTTGCGTGCTTGCTGCCTGCCCTTACCTTGGCCCATTTATTGACTCGTATGTTTGCTGCGTGCCCTGACCTGTTTATTGTCTTTGCATGTTTGCTGCCCCCTTGACCTCGGCCCATTTATTGACTCTGCCCGTTTGCTGCTTGCTCTGACCTCGCCAATTTTATTGACTCTGCCTGTTTGCTGCCTGCCCTAACCTCTCCCCGTTTACTGCCTGCCCTGACCTCGGTCCGTTTATCGACATTGCGTGCTGTGAACAAGAACCATACTGGTTCAAAACGAGTAAGCGTTGCATTGGTAATATTTGACCATTTTTTATGCTCCTGTGTTTAGAATATATTAATAAAGATACCCACTGTAAGATGGCGCAAGGAACCGTCATTGACGAAAGATGTGTCACCGTTATGCCCGGGTGTCGGTGAGGTAAAAACCAGTGACGTGTGTCACAGCATTAGGCAACCGACCTCTTTTGTATCCGTTAGTATAACTGCTGGTACAGTTGCTCCGGGCCAGTTTATTTTACCGAAGCGGTCAAAGAGCTGGGTGGGATGGCTGCTCACACATTTCCAGGTCCAGCCAGGTTTTAGTGTCTATGTAAGCTTGGTAGGTCAGGTAAGCTGGGGGGTAGGTACCCAGTCTCACTGTAAGTTTGCTGTGGAGTAGGAGCTGAGTTGTGTGTCCTGAGGCAAACTCAGGAGACTCTCCAGAAGTGGTGCTGTTTGCTTCACCCTGATCCAGTATAGAACTAACTTCATCATAGAAGCTGATGAGATTAGTTTGACAAGACCGATCCTTCATAAACCCATGCTGGAACGGTGTTATACATTTATTTTCAGTGAGATAGTTCAGGATAGCATCTCTTAGAAAACCCTCAAACATTTTACCCACAAAAAAGGTTAAACTTACCGGCCTATTCTTTCCAGGATCACTTTTTGACCCCTTTTTGAATATTGACACCACATTTGCTATGCGGCAATCCTTTAAAACTCACCGCATACGCGGACGACTTACTTCTTCTAATCTCAAATCCAAAACACCATTTATCTTCTCTCCTACAAGAATCCAAGACATAGGGAACCTATCAGGATACACTATCAACATTGATTAAAGAGAAGGCCTACTCTTAAAGGGCCCCTCCAGACCGTTATGGTCCTCCACCTAGCAGATAAAATGGCAAGTGTATAATTTCAAATATTTAGGGATCTTGTTACTCTGACATCCTCTACGTATCGATCCAAAAAACATATCAGCCTACATCTTGGCCCTTCACCACATACTGAGTACCTGGGACCATATTTTGCTCACTTTCATAGGTAGGGTGAACCTTCTTAAAATGATCGAAATACCTCGTCTGCTCTATCTGTTCCACGTGCTGCCGATCTATCTCATACCGAAGGATGAGAAACAAATCAAAACGCATATTGCAAATTTATTTGGGGTGGAAAAAGGGCCCGCATTCCTTAAATGTTATAACTTGGAGTCGCTGGGCCACTATATCACTGACTGATTCCAAAACACAGAAATTTTTCACGTGCCCATGTGCACAATATTTGATTGGTGAATTTCTTGCATATACCCTATACCAAATCCCAATGGACGTCTGGATAACGTCTTAATAATGGCGGTTTGGCTTGCGTGGCCAAACGTTAGGCTCATACGAGGTTTGTGACCCAATTTTTCCCTACATCTTACATTGATTAACAACCTGGACTTCCACAAGGGAAACCCCATGGGGTATTTATAAGATGGCACGAATTAGGGTTAAGATCTATTAGACAATTAATCGACCCTACAACAAAAAACCATACTCCCTCTGTGTCCTAAAAGAAGCTTTCCTAAGACTCCATATCCCATTTTTTAATTATTTACAGGCCCATATTTTTTCGGTAACTAAGCATATTTCCGACCTGGAATGGACCCCATTTGTTCGAGTGCTGATCAACCCACCACACGCCGCACGCACCTCTTTTGTATCTATAAGTTCATCCTAGGAAACATTGGCTATGCAACGTCTAAAACACAACTAGCAAAATGGGTAGAATATGAGGCTCTCCTTACGCTGGAACTAATATTACAGGCCACGAAAGACGTCTACCAATTTCTCCCTTCAGCACGATACACAGATATGCTACTCAAAACCATCCATAATGCATATCTAATGCCTGATAGGGATACAAAATGGTCTCTTCGAGTCAAACCCTGCTTTAAATGCGGGGCACTAGCAGCTCCATGGCGATATTTGGACACATCGAAAGACAATGGGTTGAAATAACACGTAAGGAGGACAATTTATTACACAACCTATCAACAGCGGTGTGGAAAGCTATTTTGCAGGTGTGGTCCAGCCGGCCTTCCATCCTTAAAACTGTTCATTTAAAAATGTCTTTACTTACTAAAAATGGACTGAACTTGACACTATGCAGCGAAAAGAAAAAAAGGTGAAACGCTTTTTTGACCTATTGGGGAAAATTTCATAGACATTTTGCCCCTAAAACAAGACATATTCTTCATACCTGTTTTGGGAATATAGCTGGTACCTTGCTAGACAGCTGGGAGGTCACGACCCCATTAGATTAACTAATAATGATCACTATCCCAATATTCCCTCGACATACCTCCTTGATGACAGATATATTTCCTCATTGTTCAACTAAGTCGTAACTCCCCAATTTTGATCAGAATCCTCAAACGAACCATGAATCTGCCTACTACACAACTTAACACAGAACCAAACAAAATAGGACACGGTGAATACTTATTTTTGTCGGATACACGGCTTCCACCCTCCACCAAACTGGGAGGAATAGCGGAGACCTGGCGGGGATGGGGGAGAGACGGCAGAGCAAAGAAAATTGAAGCTCAGGTTGAAGTTTGGTTTGATATTAATATATGTTACCTGCTATGATAGTGATATTAATCACAAATTCATGAGATTGATGCATAACTAAAATTTCATTATACTCATCAAGAAAATGCAAATGTAACATGTTTGTTAAAATGACAACAGATACACAAATCTCTTTAAGGCTACAGTGATTGTATTGATTTCAATATCTTTCAAAGCAAACTGTATTATTATTTGCATTTTAAATTGTTTGTATTGTAATTCTGAAAATTAATAAAAACAATTAAAATATATATATATAAATAGAACCCACACTTTTAGTGAGCACTAGTAATCTGTTTGGTTGCCATGGCAAACCACATTTTTTCCCCAGCATTAGAATTCTTATTGTCGTCGTATGGCTTTATGACATCACAGAAGCGTTGCCACCGACTCATGGAATACTCACAAGCACAGTCAGTGTGAGGCAAGTATCAAAGGTGAGAGGAGGCGCTGAGCACTTTCAGCAAAGAAAAAGTGATTGCCCGGCCTGGGCTCTTATTTTTTTGTATTTTTTGGGGGTTTTTGTACCCTCACACACACTCACATCTTGTGTGTGTATTGAGGACTAGACGGCCAAATGGGTGCTCCTGGGGCTGGAGGGAAACTTCAGCCTGGAGATACCTGCAACAACTCAGGAGGCACCCATACAACCGGAAGCCTGGTCCAACTAGCTTCGCTAGACAACTCGTGGCGGCATTGACTTGTATTTTGCAATTTATAATTAACTTCTTTAACCATCTGGAGAAGAATCACACCATTACCTTGAGCTGCTGGAAAACCCCACCAACATATGCAGCCAACAAAGTGTCCTTTACAAATCATGATGGAGAAGTGGGCCACATCTAAGCCTGAAAGACCACCATCACCTGTAGAAAACAACTCTTCACATGAAAAAAATAAAAAAGACCATCAGGAACTAAAGCCCAGGATACCATCCTTCTGGAGCATGTATCCTGCAAGACAGCCAGCAGTAACACCCAGGGTCCAGAGCACGCCATGTATCCCCCCACCACGGAGTAAGGTGTCTGTGACACAGTTGAAAAACCCATTACCATAATACCTGTGAGTACTGCAGCCCAGAAAATCCTGAGAGACATGCTAAGCAGGCCTTTGATTAATGAGTGCAGGTCATTTGTGAGAGATGAGGGATATTGTGTTAGATACACCTTCACAAGGGATGTCATCTACGCAGAGAGAGAACACCATGGCAAAATATCCTTTTACTGCAAAAAAATGTAATGCAAATAACATCTTTTGCATCGCTATTATGATTGCTCTTCCGGTTTTGACCCTGGTTCGAATAATGGATTATGTTTTTTTGACTTCCACTGCCCTGACCTCGGCTAGTTTATTAACTCTGTATGTTTGCTGCCTGCCCTGACCTCGGCCCGTTTATTGACTCTGTATGTTTGCAGCCTGCCCTGACCTTGGCTTGTTTATCGTCTTTGCGTGCTTGCTGCCTGCCCTCACCTTGGCCCATTTATTGACTCTGTATGTTTGCTGCCTGCCCTGACCTCGCTGTTTATTGTCTTTGCATGTTGCTGCCCTTGACCTCTGCCCATTTATTGACTCTGCCCGTTTGCTGCTTGCTCTGACCTCGCCAATTTTATTGACTCTGCCTGTTTGCTGCAAGCCCTGACCTTGACCCATTTACTGACTCTGCCTGTTTGCTGCCTGCCCTAACCTCTCCCCGTTTACTGCCTGCCCTGACCTCGGTCCGTTTATCGACATTGCGTGCTGTGAACAAGAACCATACTGGTTCAAAACGAGTAAGCGTTGCATTGGTAATATGTGACCATTTTTTATGCTCCTTGTTTTATAATATATTAATAAACATACCCACTGTAAGATGGCGCAAGGAACCGTCATTGACGAAAGATGTGTCACCGTTATGCCGTGTCGGTGAGGTAAAAACTAGTGAATTCGGTCAGCAGCATTAGGCAACCGACCTCTTTTGTATCCGTTAGTATAACTGCTGGTAGCAGTTGCTCCGGGCCAGTTATTTTACTGAAGCGGTCAAAGAGCTGGGTGGGATGGCTGCTCACACATTTCCAGGTCCAGGCCAGTTTAGTGTCTATGTAAGCTTGGTAGGTCAGGTAAGCTGGGGTGAGGTACCCAGTTCTCACTGTACGTTTGCTGTGGAGTAGGAGCTGAGTTTGTGTGTCCTGAGGCAAACTCAGGAGACTCTCCAGAAGTGGTGCTGTTTGCTTCACCCTGATCCAGTATAGAACTAACTTCATCATAGAAGCTGATGAGATTAGTTTGACAAGACCGATCCTTCATAAACCCATGCTGGAACGGTGTTATACATTTATTTTCAGTGAGATAGTTCAGGATAGCATCTCTTAGAAAACCCTCAAACATTTTACCCACAAAAAAGGTTAAACTTACCGGCCTATTCTTTCCAGGATCACTTTTTGACCCCTTTTTGAATATTGACACCACATTTGCTATGCGGCAATCCTTTAAAACTCACCGCATACGCGGACGACTTACTTCTTCTAATCTCAAATCCAAAACACCATTTATCTTCTCTCCTACAAGAAATCCAAGACATAGGGAACCTATCAGGATACACTATCAACATTGATTAAAGAGAAGGCCTACTCTTAAAGGGCCCCTCCAGACCGTTATGGTCCTCCACCTAGCAGATAAAATGGCAAGTGTATAATTTCAAATATTTAGGGATCTTGTTACTCTGACATCCTCTACGTATCGATCCAAAAAACATATCAGCCTACATCTTGGCCCCCTTTAACCACATACTGAGTACCTGACCAATTTTGCTCACTTTCATAGGTAGGTGAACCTTCTTAAAATTATCGAAATACCTCGTCTGCTCTATCTGTTCCACGTGCTGCCGATCGATCTCAGACCGCTGGATGATAAACAAATCAAAAGGGCATTTTGTAAATTTATTTGGGGTGGGAAAAAAGGGGGCCCAAATTTTCCCTTTAAAAGTTATAACTTGGAGTCGCTGGGCACATATCACGACTGATTCCAAAACACAGAAATTTCACGTGCCCATGTGCAAAATATTTGATTGGTGAATTTCTTGCATATACCCTACACCAGAATCCCAATGGACGTCTGGGATAACGTCTTAATAAAGGGGGTTTGGTGCGTGGGCCAAACGTTAGGCTCATACGAGGTTTGTGACCCAATTTTTCCTACAATCTATCATTGATTAACAACCTTGACTTCCAACAAGGGAAACCCATGGGTATTTATAAGATGGGGACGAATTAGGGGTTTAAAATCTATTAGACAATTAATCGACCCTACAACAAAAAACATACTCCCTCTGTGTCCTAAAAGAAGCTTTCCTAAGACTCCCTATCCCATTTTTTAATTATTTACAGGGCCCCTATTTTTTCGGGAAAATAAGCATATTTCCGACCTGGAATGGGACCCCATTTGGTTCGAGTGCTGATCAACCCACCAACACGCCCCACGCACCTCTTTGTAATCTATAATTCATCCTAGGAAACATTGGCTATGCAACGTCAAAAACACAACTAGCAAAATGGGTAGAATATGAGGCTCTCCTTACGCCGGAACTAAAATTACAGGGCCCCGAAAGACGTCTACCAATTTCTCCCTTCAGCACATACACAGATATGCTACTCAAAACCATCCATAATGCATATCTAATGCCTGATAGGGGATACAAAATGGGGCTCTTCGAGTCAAACGCCTGCTTTAAATGCGGGGCACTAGCAGCTCCATGGGCGATATTTGGGCACAAAAAGAAAAATGGGTTGAAATCACACGTAAAAGGGGGTCAATTTATTACACAGCCTCTTCCACAGCGGTGTGGAAAGCTATTTTGCAGGGGTGGGTCCGCCGGCCTTCCATCCTTTAAAAATGTTCATTATAAAAATGTCTTTACTTACTAAAATGGACTGAACTGACACATGCCACGAAAGAAAAAAAGGTGGAAACGCTTTTTGACCTTTGGGGAAAATTCATAGACATTTTGCCCCTAGAAACAAAAACAATTCTTTATACCTGTTTTGGGAATATAGGCGTACCTTGCTAGACAGCTGGAGGTCAACGACCCCATTAGATTAACTAATATGATCACTAAACCCAATATTCCTCGACATACCCTCCCTTTATGACAGATATATTTTCTCATTGTTCAACTAAGTCGTAACTCCCCAATTTTGATCAGAGATCCTCAAAAGGAAACCCTGAATCTGCCCACTACCAAAAACTTAACACAGATCCAAACAAAATAGACACGTGAATAATTCTTTTTGTCGGATACACGCTTCCACCCTCCACCCAAAATGGGAGGAATAGCGGAGACCGGCGTGGATGGGGAGAGAACGGCAGAGCAAAAGAAAATTTGAAGCTCAGGTTGAAGTTTGGTTTTATATTTAAAAATATGGTTACCTGCTATGATAATGATATTAATCACAAAATTCATGAGATTGATGCATAACTAAAAATTTCATTATACTCATCAAGAAAAATGCAAATGTAACATGTTTGTTAAAATGACAACAGATTTCACAAATGCTCTTTAAGGCTACATGGGTTGTATTGATTTTAATATCTTTCAAAGCAAACTGTATTAAATTTTTTGCATTTTTAAATTGTTGGAATTGTAATTCTGAAAATTAATAAAAACAATTAAAATATATATATATAAATAAACCCACACTTTTTTGTGAGCACTAGTATCTTTTGGTTGCCATGGCAAACCACATTGTTTTCCCCAGCATTAGAATTTTTTATTGTCTCGTATGGCTTTATGACATCACAGAAGCGTTGCCACCGACTCATGGAATACTCAGCAAGCACAGTCAGTGTAGGAAGTATCAAAGGTGAGAGGAGGCGCTGAGCACTTCAGCAAAGAAAAGTGATTGCCCGTCCGGGCTCTTATTTTTTGTATTTTTTGGGGGTTTTTGTACCCTCACACCACTCACATCTTCTGTGTGTATTGAGGACTAGACGGCCAAATGGGTGCACCTGGCTGGAGGGAAACTTCAGCCCTGGAGATACCTGCAACAACTCAGGAGGGACCCATACAACCGGAAGCCTGGACCAACTAGCTTCGCAGAAAAATCGAGGCGGCATTGACAGTATTTTGCCATTTTATAATTAACTTCTTTAACCCTCTGGAGAAGAATCACACCATTACCTTGGCTCTGGGAAAACCCACCAACATATCAGCCAACAAAGTGTCCTTACAAATCATGATGGAAAGTGGGCCACCCTCTAACCTGAAAAGACCCCCAAACACCTGTAGAAAAAAACTCTTCACATTGAAAAAAATAAAAAAAAAGAAACCCTCAGGAACTAAAACCCAGGGAAACCCCCTTCTGGAGCATGTTCCTGCAAGCAGCCAGCAGTAAAACCCAGGGTCCAGAGCACGCCCTGTATCCCCCCACCAAAGCATTAGGTGTCTTTACACAGTTGAAAACCCATTTACCATATGTACCTGTGTAGTACTGCAGCCCAAAAATCCTGAGAGACATGCTAAGCAGGCCTTTGATTAATTATGCAGGGCATTTGTGAGAGATGAGGGAAAATGTGTTAGATACACCTTCACAAGGGATGTCATCTAGCAAGGAGAAAACCATGGCAAAATATCCTTTTACTGCAAAAAAATGTAATGCAAATACATCTTTTGCTCGCTATTATGACTGCCCTTCTGGTTTTGACCCTGGCTTTGTTAATGGATTGTGTTTTTGACTTCCCCTGCCCTGACCTCGGCTAGTTTCTTGACTCTGTATGTTTGCTCCTGCCCTGAACTTGGCCCATTTATTACTCTGTATATTTGCAGCCTGCCCTGACCTTTGGGTTGTTTATCGTCTTTGCGTCTTGCTGCCTGCCCTTACCTTGGCCCATTTATTGACTCTGTATGTTTGCTGCCTCCCTACCTCGGCCCGTTTATTGTCTTTGCATGTTTGCTGCCTGCCCTGACCTCGGCCCATTTATTGACTCTGCCCGTTTGCTGCTTGCTCTGACCTCGGCCATTTTATTGACTCTGCCTGTTTGCTGCAAGCCCTGACCTTGACCCATTTACTGACTCTGCCTGTTTGCTCTCTTCCCTAACCTCTCCCCGTTTACTGCCTGCCCTGACCTCTGTCCGTTTATCGACATTGCGTGCTGTGAACAAAAAACCCTACTGGTTCAAAACGAGTAAGTGTTCATTGGTAATATTTTTAAACCCTTTTTTATGCTCCTGGGTTTTTGAATATATTAATAAACAACCCCACTGTAAGATGGCGCAAGGAACGTCATTGACGAAAGATTGGGCACCGTTATTTCCCGGGTCGGAGGTAAAAACCAGTGACGTGTGTCAGCAGCATTAGGCCAACCGACCTCTTTTGTATCCGTTAGTATAACGCTGGTAGCAGTTGCTCCGGGGCCCGTTATTTTACGAAGCGGGCAAAGAGCTGGGTTGGGATGGCTGCTCACACATTTCCAGGTCCAGCCAGGTTTTTGTGCTATTAAGCTTGGTAGGTCAGGTAAGCTGGGGTGAGGTTACCCAGTCTCACTGTAAGTTTGCTGTGGAAATGGAGCTGAGTTTTGTGTTCCTGAGGCAAACTCAGGAGACTCTCCAGAAGTGGTGCTGTTTGCTTCACCCCTGATCCATTTTAGAACTAACTTCATCATAGAAGCTGATGAATTAGTTTGACAAGACCGATCCTTCATAAACCCCCTGCTGGAACGTGTTATACATTTATTTTCAGTGAGATAGTTCAGGATAGCATCTCTTAGAAAACCCTCAAACATGTTACCCACAAAAAAGGTTAAAAATTACCCCTAAACTTTCCAGGATCACTTTTTGACCCCTTTTTTGAATATTGACACCACATTTGCTATGCGGCAATCCTTAAAACTCACCGCATACGCGGACGACTTACTTCTTCTAATCTCAAATCCAAAACACCATTTATCTTCTCTACTACAAGAAATCCAAGACATAGGGAACCTCTCAGGATACACTATCAACATTGATTAAAGAGAAGGCCTACTCTTAAAGGGCCCCTCCAGACCGTTATGGTCCTCCACCTAGCAGATAAAATGGCAAGTGTATAATTTCAAATATTTAGGGATCTTGTTACTCTGACATCCTCTTCGTATCTATCCGAAAAACATATCAGCCTACATCTTGGCCCTTCACCACATACTGAGTACCTGGGACCATATTTTGCTCACTTTCATAGGTAGGGTGAACCTTCTTAAAATGATCGAAATACCTCGTCTGCTCTATCTGTTCCACGTGCTGCCGATCTATCTCAGACCGAAGGATGAGAAACAAATCAAAACGGCATTTTGCAAATTTATTTGGGGTGGAAAAAGGGCCCGCATTCCTTAAATGTTATAACTTGGAGTCGCTGGGCCACTATATCACTGACTGATTCCAAAACACAGAAATTTTCACGTGCCCATGTGCACAATATTTGATTGGTGAATTTCTTGCATATACCCTATACCAGAATCCCAATGGACGTCTGGGATAACGTCTTAATAATGGCGGTTTGGCTTGCGTGGCCAAACGTTAGGCTCATACGAGGTTTGTGACCCAATTCTTTCCTACATCTATCATTGATTAACAACCTGGACTTCCAACAAGGGAAACCCCATGGGGTATTTATAAGATGGCACGAATTAGGGTTAAGATCTATTAGACAATTAATCGACCCTACAACAAAAAACCATACTCCCTCTGTGTCCTAAAAGAAGCTTTCCTAAGACTCCATATCCCATTTTTTAATTATTTACAGGCCCATATTTTTTCGGTAACTAAGCATATTTCCGACCTGGAATGGGACCCCAGTTTGTTCGAGTGCTGATCAACCCACCAGCACGCCGCACGCACCTCTTCTGTATCTATAAGTTCATCCTAGGAAACATTGGCTATGCAACGTCTAAAACACAACTAGCAAAATGGGTAGAATATGAGGCTCTCCTTACGCCGGAACTAATATTACAGGCCACGAAAGACGTCTACCAATTTCTCCCTTCAGCACGATACACAGATATGCTACTCAAAACCATCCATAATGCATATCTAATGCCTGATAGGGGATACAAAATGGGTCTCTTCGAGTCAAACGCCTGCTTTAAATGCGGGGCACTAGCAGCTCCATGGGCGATATTTGGACACATAGAAAGAAAATGGGTTGAAATCACACGTAAGGAGGTCAATTTATTACACAGCCTCTCCACAGCGGGGTGGAAAGCTATTTTGCAGGTGTGGGTCCAGCCGGCACTTCCATCCTTAAAACTGTTCATTTAAAAATGTCTTTACTTACTAAAAATGGACTGAACTGACACTATGCAGCGAAAAGAAAAAAAGGTGAAACGCTTTTTTGACCTTTGGGGAAAATTCATAGACATTTTGCCCCTAGAAACAAGACATATTCTTCATACCTGTTTTGGGAATATAGGCTGGTACCTTGCTAGACAGCTGGGAGGTCACGACCCCATTAGATTAACTAATAATGATCACTATCCCAATATTCCTCGACATACCTCCTTGATGACAGATATATTTTCCTCATTGTTCAACTAAGTCGTAACTCCCCAATTTTGATCAGAGATCCTCAAACGGAACCATGAATCTGCCTACTACACAACTTAACACAGATCCAAACAAAATAGGACACGGTGAATACTTCTTTTTGTCGGATACACGGCTTCCACCCTCCACCAAACTGGGGAGGAATAGCGGAGACCGGCGGGGATGGGGGAGAGACGGCAGAGCAAAAGAAAATTGAAGCTCAGGTTGAAGTTTGGTTTGATATTTAATATATGTTACCTGCTATGATAGTGATATTAATCACAAATTCATGAGATTGATGCATAACTAAAATTTCATTATACTCATCAAGAAAAATGCAAATGTAACATGTTTGTTAAAATGACAACAGATACACAAATGCTCTTTAAGGCTACAGTGATTGTATTGATTTCAATATCTTTCAAAGCAAACTGTATTATTATTTGCATGTTAAATTGTTGGAATTGTAATTCTGAAAATTAATAAAAACAATTAAAATATATATATATAATAGAACCCACACTTTTTAGTGAGCACTAGTATCTGTTTGGTTGCCATGGCAAACCACATTGTTTTCCCCAGCATTAGAATTCTTATTGTCGTCGTATGGCTTTATGACATCACAGAAGCGTTGCCACCGACTCATGGAATACTCAGCAAGCACAGTCAGTGTGAGGCAAGTATCAAAGGTGAGAGGAGGCGCTGAGCACTTTCAGCAAAGAAAAAGTGATTGCCCGGCCGGGCTCTTATTTTTTGTATTTTTTGGGGGTTTTTGTACCCTCACACACACTCACATCTTCTGTGTGTATTGAGGACTAGACGGCCAAATGGCTGCACCTGGGGCTGGAGGGAAACTTCAGCCCTGGAGATACCTGCAACAACTCAGGAGGCACCCATACAACCGGAAGCCTGGACCAACTAGCTTCGCTAGAAAAATCGAGGCGGCATTGACAGGTATTGTGCCATTTATAATTAACTTCTTTAACCATCTGGAGAAGAATCACACCATTACCTTGAGCTGCTGGAAAACCCCACCAACATATGCAGCCAACAAAGTGTCCTTTACAAATCATGATGGAGAAGTGGGCCACATCTAAGCCTGAAAAGACCACCATCACCTGTAGAAAACAACTCTTCACATTGAAAAAAATAAAAAAGACCATCAGGAACTAAAGCCCAGGACACCATCCTTCTGGAGCATGTTCCTGCAAGACAGCCAGCAGTAACACCCAGGGTCCAGAGCACGCCATGTATCCCCCCACCACGCATTAAGGTGTCTGTGACACAGTTGAAAAACCCATTACCATATGTACCTGTGAGTACTGCAGCCCAGAAAATCCTGAGAGACATGCTAAGCAGGCCTTTGATTAATGAGTGCAGGTCATTTGTGAGAGATGAGGGAAAATGTGTTAGATACACCTTCACAAGGGATGTCATCTACGCAGAGAGAGAAAACCATGGCAAAATATCCTTTTACTGCAAAAAAATGTAATGCAAATAACATCTTTTGCATCGCTATTATGATTGCTCTTCCGGTTTTGACCCTGGTTCGAATAATGGATTATGTTTTTTGACTTCCACTGCCCTGACCTCGGCTAGTTTATTAACTCTGTATGTTTGCTGCCTGCCCTGAACTCGGCCCATTTATTGACTCTGTATATTTGCAGCCTGCCCTGACCTTGGCTTGTTTATCGTCTTTGCGTGCTTGCTGCCTGCCCTTACCTTGGCCCATTTATTGACTCTGTATGTTTGCTGCCTGCCCTGACCTCGGCCTGTTTATTGTCTTTGCATGTTTGCTGCCCGCCTTGACCTCGGCCCATTTATTGACTCTGCCCGTTTGCTGCTTGCTCTGACCTCGCCAATTTTATTGACTCTGCCTGTTTGCTGCAAGCCCTGACCTTGACCCATTTACTGACTCTGCCTGTTTGCTGCCTGCCCTAACCTCTCCCCGTTTACTGCCTGCCCTGACCTCGGTCCGTTTATCGACATTGCGTGCTGTGAACAAAAACCATACTGGTTCAAAACGAGTAAGTGTTGCATTGGTAATATTTGACCATTTTTTATGCTCCTGTGTTTAGAATATATTAATAAACATACCCACTGTAAGATGGCGCAAGGAACCGTCATTGACGAAAGATGTGTCACCGTTATGCCCGGTGTCGGTGAGGTAAAAACCAGTGACGTGTGTCAGCAGCATTAGGCAACCGACCTCTTTTGTATCCGTTAGTATAACTGCTGGTAGCAGTTGCTCCGGGCCAGTTATTTTACTGAAGCGGTCAAAGAGCTGGGTGGGATGGCTGCTCACACATTTCCAGGTCCAGGCCAGGTTTAGTGTCTATGTAAGCTTGGTAGGTCAGGTAAGCTGGGGGTGAGGTACCCAGTCTCACTGTAAGTTTGCTGTGGAGTAGGAGCTGAGTTTGTGTGTCCTGAGGCAAACTCAGGAGACTCTCCAGAAGTGGTGCTGTTTGCTTCACCCTGATCCAGTATAGAACTAACTTCATCATAGAAGCTGATGAGATTAGTTTGACAAGACCGATCCTTCATAAACCCATGCTGGAACGGTGTTATACATTTATTTTCAGTGAGATAGTTCAGGATAGCATCTCTTAGAAAACCCTCAAACATTTTACCCACAAAAAAGGTTAAACTTACCGGCCTATTCTTTCCAGGATCACTTTTTGACCCCTTTTTGAATATTGACACCACATTTGCTATGCGGCAATCCTTTAAAACTCACCGCATACGCGGACGACTTACTTCTTCTAATCTCAAATCCAAAACACCATTTATCTTCTCTCCTACAAGAAATCCAAGACATAGGGAACCTCTCAGGATACACTATCAACATTGATTAAAGAGAAGGCCTACTCTTAAAGGGCCCCTCCAGACCGTTATGGTCCTCCACCTAGCAGATAAAATGGCAAGTGTATAATTTCAAATATTTAGGGATCTTGTTACTCTGACATCCTCTTCGTATCTATCCGAAAAACATATCAGCCTACATCTTGGCCCTTCACCACATACTGAGTACCTGGGACCATATTTTGCTCACTTTCATAGGTAGGGTGAACCTTCTTAAAATGATCGAAATACCTCGTCTGCTCTATCTGTTCCACGTGCTGCCGATCTATCTCAGACCGAAGGATGAGAAACAAATCAAAACGGCATTTTGCAAATTTATTTGGGGTGGAAAAAGGGCCCGCATTCCTTAAATGTTATAACTTGGAGTCGCTGGGCCACTATATCACTGACTGATTCCAAAACACAGAAATTTTCACGTGCCCATGTGCACAATATTTGATTGGTGAATTTCTTGCATATACCCTATACCAGAATCCCAATGGACGTCTGGGATAACGTCTTAATAATGGCGGTTTGGCTTGCGTGGCCAAACGTTAGGCTCATACGAGGTTTGTGACCCAATTTTTCCCTACATCTATCATTGATTAACAACCTGGACTTCCAACAAGGGAAACCCCATGGGGTATTTATAAGATGGCACGAATTAGGGTTAAGATCTATTAGACAATTAATCGACCCTACAACAAAAAACCATACTCCCTCTGTGTCCTAAAAGAAGCTTTCCTAAGACTCCATATCCCATTTTTTAATTATTTACAGGCCCATATTTTTTTTGGTAACTAAGCATATTTCCGACCTGGAATGGGACCCCAGTTTGTTCGAGTGCTGATCAACCCACCAGCACGCCGCACGCACCTCTTCTGTATCTATAAGTTCATCCTAGGAAACATTGGCTATGCAACGTCTAAAACACAACTAGCAAAATGGGTAGAATATGAGGCTCTCCTTACGCCGGAACTAATATTACAGGCCACGAAAGACGTCTACCAATTTCTCCCTTCAGCACGATACACAGATATGCTACTCAAAACCATCCATAATGCATATCTAATGCCTGATAGGGGATACAAAATGGGTCTCTTCGAGTCAAACGCCTGCTTTAAATGCGGGGCACTAGCAGCTCCATGGGCGATATTTGGACACATAGAAAGAAAATGGGTTGAAATCACACGTAAGGAGGTCAATTTATTACACAACCTCTCCACAGCGGTGTGGAAAGCTATTTTGCAGGTGTGGGTCCAGCCGGCGCTTCCATCCTTAAAACTGTTCATTTAAAAATGTCTTTACTTACTAAAAATGGACTGAACTGACACTATGCAGCGAAAAGAAAAAAAGGTGAAACGCTTTTTTGACCTTTGGGGAAAATTCATAGACATTTTGCCCCTAGAAACAAGACATATTCTTCATACCTGTTTTGGGAATATAGGCTGGTACCTTGCTAGACAGCTGGGAGGTCACGACCCCATTAGATTAACTAATAATGATCACTATCCCAATATTCCTCGACATACCTCCTTGATGACAGATATATTTTCCTCATTGTTCAACTAAGTCGTAACTCCCCAATTTTGATCAGAGATCCTCAAACGGAACCATGAATCTGCCTACTACACAACTTAACACAGATCCAAACAAAATAGGACACGGTGAATACTTCTTTTTGTCGGATACACGGCTTCCACCCTCCACCAAACTGGGGAGGAATAGCGGAGACCGGCGGGGATGGGGGAGAGACGGCAGAGCAAAAGAAAATTGAAGCTCAGGTTGAAGTTTGGTTTGATATTTAATATATGTTACCTGCTATGATAGTGATATTAATCACAAATTCATGAGATTGATGCATAACTAAAATTTCATTATACTCATCAAGAAAAATGCAAATGTAACATGTTTGTTAAAATGACAACAGATACACAAATGCTCTTTAAGGCTACAGTGATTGTATTGATTTCAATATCTTTCAAAGCAAACTGTATTATTATTTGCATGTTAAATTGT
>JAODAL010044068.1:0-33240 GCA_025379985.1 Phyllomedusa bahiana
TTTGGCAGTGTGGGCCCAGGAGGGAAAGGGGGGGGCCCACCGGCTGTTTAACTTTTTTATGGGGCCCCCCCCTTTTTATGGGCACGGTGCCTGCTGCTGCCAAGTTCCCAACACCAGCCACGTTTCCCCCCTCAACTTTATGGGGGGGGAAAAGGTGGACTGTGTGGTCTCGTAGGCGGGGCCGAGCCCTGAGGAATTTCCCCCCGGCCGCCGGCCCTTACCTAGCTCTCCCCCTCCTTCCGATCCCTTCTCCCTGTGTAGTACAGTCTGCCGCCGTTAGTCCGCACACAGGGGGGGACCGCGGCATGCGGAGGCAGGCGGACGCATTTTTTTTTCCTGAAATTTAAAGCTACAGCCCCGAAAAGGGGAAAGGAGGAGCGGGGGGGGGGGGAAAAAGAGACCCGGAAACGCGCGCGCTCGATAGAGAAGGCAACGCAAGATGAAGTGACATCTACCCGCTTCCCCTTCTCTAATTTAAAAGTAAACAAGTAACACAACGGAGTGGGGCCGGGGGCCCCACCGGTGAATCCCCGGTTTCCCCGGCGGCCAGTCGAGCCTGCATTAAAAAAATTTTTTCCAAAATAAAACCAATTTTAAAAATTTAAATCATTTTTTCCCTTTAAACCATTTCCCCAAAAATTTTTCTTTCCCCCTAAATTTTTAAAAAATTCTTTATTAAAAATAAAAAAATTTTATTCCACCCTATTTTGATTTTTCAGCAGATTCAACTTTTTAATTCTCTGTATCCATGCCCCAAAAGATGCAGAAATATCCATACTGTATCTAGTGCCCCCTAGACTGCAATAAAATTGTACTGATCCGGGGTTTATATTCCCAATAGAAAATCCATTGTAAACCCGGGCCCAAGACCGCAAAGAAAACCGGGTTTTAACCTGCCCCTAACTGCAAAGAAAATCCGGGTTTTAACCAGGGCCCCCCCCTAACCCCAGAGAAATCCGGTTGTAACCAGGGCCCCCCATAGACCGCAATAGAAAATCCGGTTGTAACCAGGGCCCCCCATAGACTGCAAAAAGAAAACGGTTGTAACCTGCCCCAAAAACCGCAATAGAAAATCCGGGTTTTAACCAGTGATAGACTGAAATAGAAAATCCTTTGTAACCGGGGCCCCCCATAGACCGCAATAAAAAATCTGACTGAAAACCGGGGCCCCCCAAAACCCCCAAGTAGAAACCCCGGGTTGAAACCCCGGGCCCCCCCATGGGACCCCAATAGAAAATCCGGGGGTTGTAACCGGGGCCCCCCCATAAAGGGCAATAAAAACCCGGTTGTAACCAGGGCCCCCCATAGACCGAAATAAAAAACCCGGGGTTGTAACCGGGGCCCCCCTGACTGCAATAGAAAACCGGTTGTAACCAGGCCCCCCAAAAACTGCAATAGAAAACCCGGGTTGTAACCGGGGCCCCCCTAACCGCAATAAAAAAATCCGATGAAAACCGGGGCCCCCCCATAGCCCCGCAGAAAAAGAAAATCCGATTTGAAACCCCGGGCCCCCCCCATAGACCGCAGTGGGAAAAAACCGACTGAAAACCAGGGCCCCCCTAAAAGCTTTTTAAAAAAATCCGATTTTAACCGGGGCCCCCCATAAAACCCGCAGTAGAAAATCGACTGTAACCGGGGCCCCCCATAAAACCGCAGTAGAAAACCCGCCCGGGTAACCAGGGCCCCCCATAGACCGCATAGAAAACCCGACTGAACCGGGCCCCCCCCCATGGCCCCGCAGTAAAAAAAATCCGACTGAAAACCGGGGGCCCCCCAAACCGCGGGAAAAGAAAACCCGACTGAAACCGGGGCCCCCCCCATAGCCCAAACAACAAAATTCTGTGCTGGAGTCTAGGGGGTTTTCCAAACCGTTGCAGTTGGGGGAAATTTACAGAACATGTTGTGTATCCGAAATGGAAACCCTTTTTTGTGCAAAAGAGATTTAAAAATTTCCCCTGGGCATTCTGGCATTTTAATTTAAAAATTTTGGGGCTTTGACATAGCCTAAAGCCCACAAATTTATCAACCCACACGACCCCCGTGATAGAACGGGTGCATTATTTAGGACGGCGAGGGAAAGGTGAGGGGCCAGTGTTGTTTTGGGGCGGGTTTTTCCCAGAAAGTATTTAAAACCCCAAAACCAGAGAAAAAGTTAAATGGAAAAGGTTTTCCCCCCGTTTGCTTAAAAAATACCACGGAAAAATTTGTGCCGAAAAAAGGTGAAGAAACCGTAGATCAATTCTGGACTAAAAGGGATTTCTGAACTTTTAACACATATGTTCTTTCAGAGATTTCCCCGTATCCTTTGAAACACAACAGTTTGGGGGAGAGTGGGGGTTTTTTAAAAAAAAGGGTGAGGGCCCACTTTACCCCTGCCCCTGTATAACAGCCCCGCACAATTTAGGTGACATTTTCCCAACCTCTACCCCCAGAAATGGGGCCCCCCGTACAGCCCCCTCCATTCAGACTTTTGGGACAAATTCCTAAATGCCCCCTCCCCGCTTGCTTTGGGGTTGACACGCTTACTTAACCATGGGGCCTGCCCACAGCAGGTCCTTTTTTTTGTATGGGAGTGTTCACATGGCGTCTTTTGGGCCTTGTTCTATTACATGTCATTTGCGCTGTTGAAATGATGCACTTCCAAATTTCTTTTTATTAGCCGCGCAAAGAAAAAGTGTATTTGCCGCCCACACAAAGGGGTAACCCCGCCAAATTTTCCATTTCTAATCCTGGGAACGGCACCGCCTGGGGGCCATCTGTATATGACAGTTTCCGACGAGGGGGCCCTGGATATTATGGCAGAAAAAAGGGTACGGCAAAGTGTTTATCCTCGCACTGTCCAAAAGGCTGCCAGCACGGGCCCCTATAAACTCAAGACCTGTTCGGGTTTTTCCCGATGGTGCCCGTGTGGTTGCCCCAAAGCTACAGAAACCCGTTCGGCCCTCCTTATAGGCTGCCAGTATTTGGGGGCAATAGGGTACAGACCTGGTGTCCTCATCATGCAAGCCAGGAAGCCGAAACCCCCACTTTAAATTTTAAAAAAGAAAAAAAAGGAAAAAAAAGGGCTAAGTTAAGTGGGAAACAATTTAATGAACAACCCCCTTAAAAAAAAAATTCCCTTAAAAAGGGTGTCCCCATCTGAGACCTGTCTGGCATATGAATAGGATGTGGTGTGTAAAAATTAAAAAAAATAAAAAAGGGGTTGTCTCACTACATTGATTCAACCCCCAGTCCGTTTTCTTTTTGGTTTTACTTTGAATTCAGGGGCGTGTTTAAATTGGGTTCACTAGGCTTCAGTAGAAGCCAGGTCTGTAGTATAGCAAACCCGTGCTGGAAACCCAAAAGGAGAGATCGAACAGGTCTGTAGCTATAGCAACCAGTATGGAAACCAAACAGGGAGTTTAACAAGGTCTGTAGCTATACAACCCGAGGAGTGATGACCCCTAAAACAGGGGAAAATCTAGGAAAAGGTAGGACACTGTTAAAAGGACACAAAAATTTTTTAAAATGACTTTTGGGAAAGGGCTTTAACATAAAAAACAATCCTTGTAGTGAGAAAACAACCCTTTTTGAAAAATTCATAATGAATTTTCTTCCCCTATTAGGTGACCAGGATATTGGGGCATCAATCTTATCTGACACCAGTTTGCAGGGTCGGTTTACTGCCACATCTATACCTTCCTTCTGGCACTTGTCATGCCTCAGCTTTCTTTATAAGGGCTTGTCCCCACGGCACAGGTTCTCGGCCGTTTGCGGTTTTTCAGACCGCCTGAAAAACCGGCCGAAAATGAGCACATTGGGGCTCTATGGAAAACCCGTGCAGCAGTCCCCACTGCACGGGTTTTCCGCCCAGCGGTTTTGCCGCCGGTGGTCCGGCTGCAAAACATTGAGCAAGCACAATCTTCCGTCCGGTTTTCGGATGGACTCTGTGCTTCTCAATGGGAGGGGGGAGGGCTGTTCTCCGCTCATCGCGGAGAAAAGCCGCCCCCCCCTCCCCCGGGGCCGTGGGGACGGGCGCAAAACAGGACAAAAGCGGCCGGCGAACCGGCCGGTATTTGTCCACTCCCGTGTGAACGCGCCTTAACCCAGCAGACAGTCCATGGGCTCGTTGATATCTGCTGACCATGGGAATGAGCCCCACATATGTTGCGCAGCGGCTGGTGAAGTCGTTGCCGGCAGTAAATTGTTAGATGGATGAATCTGCATGAATAATTCCAGAATTAAAGGGAGTCAATGGCTCGTCTATCCCATTGATATTTAAATTTGGTATGAGAGCGCCGTTGTCTCTCCAGTAACAGCAGAGACCGGGTAGTAATGGAAGTGGCTAATTTGTAACAAGGCTGATCATTAGCTCTACATAATGAGTTACTGAACACTGTAATGTGTTTAGGAGATTAGAGCGAGCGCTGCTCTGGAGAACTGTATTGTCCTCGCCTGATAGTGACAGGAGGCAGCTCTCAATGGCTATTCAATGGCAAAACCCGCCGTGCTCTAATGTTATCACGAGCTTGGGAGGTTTTTACCAAGACAAATCGCTGTGAAGAAGCGTCTCTCAAAATCCTATATATATCACTGCTAGAAAGACGAAGATAAAATAGAACTTTTACTTCAATATGTAAAATCAGAATAAGTATTCAGACCCCTTTAAATTTTTCACTTCTTTCATTGCAGCCATTTGGTAAGATCCAAAAACTTCATATTTTTTTGCTGATTAATGTGCACTCTGCCCCCCCCCTCCCATCTTGAAAGAAAAAAACAGAAATGTAGATAGGCTCTGAATACTTATGACCATTTGATATTTCAGTTTTTCTTGTTTAATAAATTTGCAAAAATATCTACATTGCTGGGGTTTTTTCTTTCAAGATGAGGTGCAGAGTGTAAATTAATGAGGAAAATTAATTTTTTAACTTTCATTGCAGCCATTTGACAAGATCCCAAAAAGTTTAAGGGGTCTTAATACTTTCTGTACCCACTGTACACATAGATACTTATAACCTTATATGTATGTGTGTGTGTATGTATATACCTAACATGTGGAGGAACCGCCCTGAGAAGGGCACCCCCACTCAACTGATGGCTGAACCCTATTGTTGCCACTACAAGGAATAGGAATATAAACAATCCCTGCCTAGAAGGTATATAGTATAACCCAGGATAGTGCTCAGAAAAATAAAGACCACAGGATAGAAAAACTGGCCTAAAATAGAACTGCCCAATATAGAATATAAGATGATGATACAGTAATATATAATACTGTAATACATTACATATATGAAGGTAGTGGTGCTTTGATGGGATCTGATGATGATTATCATATCTTAGGATCTCCATGAAGCCGCTACAACCTTCGGATATGTAATGTCATATTTGTCATATCGCGTCGGGCTGTAAGTGATCTATTACGTATTGGGCGGTTTATTTCAGTGTGTCCGCGTAGAAGTCCTTTTTCTGATGCATCCTTTATCTGGTTACCTCTAAGCTCTGTACTAAATTTATATGTAGTGAGCTCCCCTTGGTGGTGGCTGCAGGCAGAAATAATCTAAGTTCTGGTCAAATAAGGGGCATAGAGGCACATGATGAGAACATTATTCTCCCATTATACAAGTCACTGGTTAGACCACACATGGAATATTGTGGACAGTTTTGGGCACCAGTGCACAGGAAAGACATTGTAGAGCTTGACAGGTACAAAGGCGGGCAACAAAAATAATAAAAGGACTGGGTGGACTACAATACCCAGAAAGATGAGCAAGATTAGGGTTATTTTAGTTAGAGAAAGAAGGCTTTGGGGGGACATAATAAATATGTTTAAATACATCAAAGGTCAATATAGAGATCTCTCCAAGATTTATTTATATCCAGGGCTGTATCTAGAACAAGGGGGCGGTCCTCTAATTTGAGGAACGAAAGTTTCTACATAAACATAGAAAGGGATTCTTTACTGTTAGAGCAGTGAGACTGTGGAATTCTCTGCCAGAGGGACTTGTCATGGTGAATTCAATAACTGAGTTCAAAAGGGTCTGGATGAATTTCTGGAGCGTAATAATATAACAAGTTATAGTATCTAGGATTCAGGAGAGGGGTCATTGATCCAGGGATTTTTCCAATTGCCAGATTGGAGTCGGGAAGGAATTTTTCCCTAAAATGAGGACGATTGGCTTCTACCTCATTGGGGGTTTTTGCCTTCCTCTGGATCAACACCTTGGCACAACAGGCTGAACTGGATGGACGTCTTGTCTTTTTTCGGCCTTAAAAACTATGAAACTATGAAATACTAGAAGTGAATGGCTGCCTTGTTAACACCGGGAAAGTTGCTGACATGAAGAACCCTTCCACCTCCCTAATTGTGCTCCAGAGAGGACTTCAGCACTGAGGGGATGGGGACGATGTATGCGGGTTGAGGTTTGGATGCAGGTTGGGAGTATTAGAAGTGGGTACTGTATGATAGAAAACAATGGACTCGTTTTCATGGAGTAAAGAAGATCCTCGTGGCAAACAGAAATAAATTTCTTTATTCCAATTAAAAAATGAAAGGAGTGTTAGGCCTTCCAATTAGTGTAACACTATGACGCGTTTCGCACCGGCATGGTGCTTCTTCAGATAGAACAGTGCTACCATATGATAGAAACCTACAGGCACGTTATAGTAGAGCGGTTTTCTTGCAGTTTTATCTACGATGTCCTTCTCGGCATACACCCCATACTTGTGTATAACAGCTCTCTGGTTAGGTGACCACTAATCAGAACATGTTATTGAAAGTGCAGATCTCATGTATACAATGAGTGCAAATATGTGAAAATATCTCTCTACTTTGTTTGCTCCCACATTAAGTGTATGAGGAATGTAACATTTCACATCCAGTGCATCTTAATTGGGGAATGTCATACCCCATTCACATGCTGCAGAAAAAATCGTAGGGAACCTTGAGCGCTTTCGGTCTTCAGGACGTGGGTTTAGTCCTTGTGCGGATTCGGGAGCCCACTTGTAGGAGAAATCGGTGTCCGCCTTGGAATCCTGCCCTGGATCTTCAGACTGGATCGCTTATACACATCAGAGGTGTCATAGGCAAATTCTAAAAATGTGAATATAGTCTGTTCCCACCATAGACTTTGGTAGCATGAAGTTAGGCTATGCCAATAAAGTCTGATAGGTGCGGGTCCTACATCTGGGAATGGGCCCCAAAAGTGCTGGCTCAGAATGGAGAACCGGTCAGGCTTGCACACAACACTCCATTCTGTTCTATGAAAGTTTGGAGTACAGCTGAACACAACACTCGCCGCTATTTGGGACCCATTCTTGAGATAGGTGCAGTTTCCAGAGGTAGGACCTGAACCTATGTCAAGAATGGGCCCCAAATACCGGTGAGCGTTGTATTCAGCTGTACTCCGAACTTCCGTAGAACAGAATGGAGTTGTGTGCAAGCCTGACCGGTTCTCCATTCTGAGCCAGCACTTTTGGGGCCCATTCCCAGAGGTAGTACCTGCACCTATCAGACTTTGGCATGTCCGATCAATAAGTCAGTCTATGGTGGGAGCAACCCTTTTAGCTAGAAACCCATACAGACCTAATAGATTTGAATGCTGAGAAGAGAATACACTAGGGCAACATATATGAAAACAGTCTAGATCAAAGGCTTTGTTGCCCATAGCAACCAGTCGGAGCTCTCCATTCATTTTTTCAAAGCCCTATGTGAAATTAAAGGGGTTGTCTCACTACAAGGATTGCTGCTTTTTATGTTAAAGATCTTGCAAAAACAAGTCACTTTGTAATATGCATTGATTAGCAGTGTCCTACCTATTCCTAGATCATCCCCTCTTGTATGGGCTGCATCATCTCCTCCGGTCGCTATAGCTACAGACTTGTTTGATCTCTCCTGATAGGCTGCCAGCACTGGTTGCTATAGCTACAGACCTGTTCAATCTCTCCTGATAGGCTGCCAGCACTGGTTGCTATAGCTACAGACCTGGCTTCTACTGCAGCCTAGTAGAAGCCAGTAAACACGCCCCTGAATTCAAGGTGAGATGAATCAATGTAGTGAGACAACCCCTTTAAAGGGAAACTCTGGTTGCTATGGGCAACAAGTAAAGACCTAGACAGTTTTCATAAGTCTCCCACTACCAAGTCTAGGCTATCCTGTGTGAGCTAAAGAGCCTGGACCACAGGCAACAAAACCATAAATTGGAGGATTTTCGGGACGAGATCCAATGGCAATAGCAAAGTTGAGACAAAAAAAAATGGGTTGAGGCCCTGAATGGTATATTGCTAATATTTAAGAGGTCTTTCCACCATAGACTTTAATAGGAAATCGATAGAGTAAGCCATCAAAATCTGATAGGTGTGGGTCCTGCTGTTGTGATGGTGCAACATGGCTCCTGTGCACCCGAGCCCTAATGCAAAGAATGAAATGGGGCTTCCTGTTACCATGTGTCTTTACAATACTGGTGTTGTCTTATGTGGCAGAAGGGCTTTTAAGCCCCCTTAGGCTGCTGGGCCCGGTAGCAGCGGCGATCTCTGCACCCCCTATTGCTATGCCCCTGGTCATGTGTCCTTTTCCTCTACACACCACCAGACTAATGACTTTCGGACTAGTAGAGCACATACTTGACCACTTCTCAGTGCAGACTGCGCCTCCCTTGAGTAGTGTATCTACATGGGGAGGAAAAATCCATTACATGATTACATGTTAAATGGAAAAACGCTGGGAAAAAGTGACTGGAGAAGGACTTGGGAATCCTGGTGGACAGTAAACTTAACTGTAGCAGCCAGTGTCAGACAGCAGCTGCCAAGGCAAATAGGATTATGGGGTGCATTAAAAGGGGCATAGATGCACATGATGAGAACATTATTCTCCCACTATACAAGTCACTGGTTAGACCACACATGGAATATTGTGGACAGTTTTGGGCACCAGTGCACAGGAAAGACATTGTAGAGCTTGAACAGGTACAAAGGCGGGCAACAAAAATAATAAAAGGACCGGTGTGGGGGGGGGGGGGGGACTGCAATACTCAGAAAGATTAGCAAGATTAGAGTTATTTAGTTTAGGGAAAAGACGGCTTCGGGAGACATAATAAATATGTTTAAATATATTGAAGGTCAATATAGAGATCTCTCAAGATTTATTTATACCCAGGACTGTATCTAGAACAAGGGGCGTCCACTACATCTACAGGAAAGAAAGTTTCTACATAAACATAGAAAGGGATTCTTTACTGTAAGAGCAGTGAGACTATGGAAACTCTGCCAGAGAACTTGTCTGGTAAAATTCTAAAAACAGAGTTCAAAAAGGGTCTGGAACATTTCTAGATGTAAAAATATAACAAGTTATAGTGACCCAGGATTCTGGAGAAGGGTCTGGATTCATTTCTAGATGTAATAGAACAATTTATAGGGACCGGGATTCTGGAGAAGGGTCTGGATACATTTCTAGATGTAATAATAAAAACAAGTTATAGTGACGGGATTCTGGAGAAGGGTGGATACATTTCTAGATGTAATAATAGAACAAGTTATAGTGACCAGGATTCTGGAGAAGGGTCTGGATACATTCTAGATTTTATAATATGGGAAGTTATAGTGCCGGGATTCTGGAGAAGGGTCTGGAGACATTTCTAGATGAAATAATAGAACAAGTTTATAGTGACCGGGATTCTGGAGAAGGGTCTGGCTACATTTCTAGATGTAAAAAATAGAACAAGTTATAGTGACCAGGATTCGGGGAAAGGGGTCTGGATACATTTCTAGATGTAATAATAGAACAAGTTATAGTGACCAGGATTCTGGAGAAGGTCTGGATCATTTCTAGATGTAATAATAGAACAAGTTATAGTGACCGGGATTCTGGGAAGGGTCTGGATACATTTCTAGATGTAATAATAGAAAAAGTTTAGTGACCAGGATTCGGGAGAAAGGGTCTGGATACATTTCTAGATGTAAAATAGAAAAATTATATTGACCAGATTCTGGAGAAGGGTCGGGAACATTTCTAGATGTAATAATAAAACGTTATAGTGACCAGGATTCTGGAGAAGGTCTGGAACATTTCTAGATGTAAAATAACAGTTATAGTGCCCGGGATTCGGGGAAAAGGGGTCTAGTACATTTCTAGATTAATAATGAACAAGTTATAGTGACCAATTCTGGAGAGGGTCTGGAGACATTTTAGATGCAATAAATAAAAAGTTATAGTGCCCGGGTGTGAGAAGAGTCTGGATTTTTTCTAGATAAAAATAATAAAAACATGTTTAATGACCGGGTTTTGGGAGAAAGGGTCTGGATAATTTAATGTAAAAATAAAACAAGTTATATGCCCGGGTTCGGGAGAGGGGTCGGATACATTTCTGATGTAGTAATGAACGGGTTATAGGGGGAAGGATTCGGAAAGGGGTCACCCAGGGTTTTTTCTGTCCCAATTGTGGGGGGGAAAGGGAAATTTTTTTTCCTCAAATGATGACAACTGGCTTCTACCTCATGAAGGTTTTTGCCTTCCTCTGGATCAACACTTTAGCAAAACAGGCTGAACTGGATGGACGTCTTGTCGTTTTTTTCAGCCTTACAAACTATGTATTGATATCTGGTCAATGATGACTATGGATTACAATGGACTTCAGAATGGATGAAAAAACTGGGACATATGTACAAACCCTAATGCAGTGTTTCTCAACTCCAGTCCTCAGGACCCACCAACAGGCCAAGTTTTCAGGATTTCCTCAGTATTGCACAGGTGATGAAATTGTCAGTGCATTCTGTGGGAGATCCTGAAAACATAGCCTATTGGTGGGTCCTGAAGACTGGAGTTGAGAAACACTGCCCTAATGCAAAGCAAAATGGAGTGAGGGCCCATAGTTGATCAGGTCATGGCTTTTATATTTCTAAACTCGGTTCTAGGCAACTTTTTCTTTGCACCAGTTTTGAGACGTTCCATCCAATGTCCGGTCCCGTGTGTGACTGATGGGAACAACTGATGTTATAGATAATTTTTAAAAGTTTTGTTACAATGGCTGACACCTTTTCTGTACACAAGCTGACCGTACATAGGATCTTGCCACTAGACGCCCCATCACCTGTTCTTCTATGAAACTCAAACAGCTCTGAGTCACCGAAACCAGGCGACAGATCCCTGTTCTTGGTCATCACAAACCAATTTTTGTGTTTTCTTTTTCTTCAGACAGGTGCGGGGAGTGTGGAAGAATTCTCTCCCCTTCCAAGAGTCCTTGGGTATATAAGCCATTCCAGTCCCCACAGTGTTTTAAGAAGCTAAATCATCACATGACTCTAGGGTCTTCTCTGGCCCCTCAAGACTGACGAAAGGGAACAGCTCCCCAAGAGTATAGCTTTAGACCTACCTTGACTACTGACCAAAATGTTCCTACTCTTGCTTCTTCTGGCTACCTCCTCGGTGAGTTCGGCCCCTTTCTTTGCGGATAGAGGAGCTGGCTTCTCAACTCTGGGCGCGAGTCACGGAAGACCTCGGGTGACTTCTTCTGTTTTTGGAGATCACAAGGTTCAACCTTGGGCCTTCCTCAACAACCCTTTCATCAGAAGGGACCCAATTAACGCCTACAAGCCAGTGTTTCAAGGAAAGACCAGCGTTCCTGCCAAGGACCACATGGAAGAAGCAGTAGCCGCCCGAAAGAAACAGGTTTGGGAGAATGCCATGCGGAAGCAGACACCCGGATCCCATCCTCACCAGGTGCTGCCCCTCACACAGGGTGCCATGCAAAGATCAAAATGCAATGCTCTGCCATTTACACAGGTAAGCGTGTGGTTTCTTGGACTTGCCTACTCGCATCTGAAATGTTGATGCGCCTTACTGCAACTTTGTGTGTTTGAATTTCATATCCTGTTTTACACCGATCCCTAAGAGTTTGCTCAGCGGGTTTCACATAGATTTCAGTATGGCTTCCTTGACTACGTCTGTGTCCAATCCAATGAGTCTGCATCTTAAGGGCCGTTCACACAGCTTATTTCAGGGACGGATTTCAGCCGTATTGCGTGCTGTATTTGCGCTGCAGTACGGCTGCAATTCGTGCCAGGCATTACGGTAATCCACAGTTCTCATGGAGAACTATGGATTCAGTCGCTCCTCCCCGCTCGGCGAATACGCCGAGGGGGGAGAAGGGGACTGCACATTATCCCGGTGGGATACACGCCGTGGATAATGGAAGTCTATGGGGCCGGCGAGCAGCGCACCCGCCCCTTATTCAAGCCGTAATTGCGGGCGAAATCCGTCCCGCAATTACAGCTTGAATAAGCCGTGTGAACTAGCCCTTATGCTTGGGAATGGTATTTTCCCAATCCCATTCACGGGCGATGGAAAATTTCCATGCTGATTTTTGCATGACAGATCCATAGCGGAATACAGTACCAGCCATGTGCTTGGGACGTTGAAAATTTTGTGTGTATGAACGACATATAAATTTCAATTGCAGATTTACTCTGAATTTTACACCTATTGAATTGAATCTAATCCACACAATCTGTTGCAAATTTGCCTGTCTATTCCTGCAGCAAATCGATCCTGTGTGTATTCACCCTAAGGCTAAGTTCACACGGCTAATTGCAGGGCGTACAGTAAACCCCGCAATTCCGCCGGGTGTTCGGGATCGGCACGTACCCCCATTATGCGGGGGGGAGGGAGGGGTATGGCAGCCCGCCGGCTCCATAGACTATCATTACTCGCGGTGCATAAGCGCCGTGAATAGATGACGTGTCACTTATTTCCCAGTGCTTCGTATTGTACGGCCGCGGAGAGGAGGCGTAATCTATAGTTCTCTGAGAGCTGTGGATTACCATAATGACTGGGGCGCATTTCGCTCATATTGGAGCGCAGTTCGCCGCGAAATACGCCCCAATTTAACCCGTGTGAACATAGCCTAAGGATATGTTCACATGGCGGGAAGGTAGATTGGATGTGGATTTGTTGATTTTACTGCAGATATATTTTTTGTGGACTTTAAATGGAGAAGGCAAAATTTCAAGGAATGGTTTATCTGAAGATTTTGGCTTCTCCTATTTAGTCAAAGTAGAAAATCCGCAGTAAAATCCACGATGATTCTGCACAAAAATCAACAGAAGATCCTCCCCACGTGAAATGAATGCTAAAGGGGTGTTCCCATCTCATTGATTTTAGCTTTACCCATGATCTGGCTGCTGCACAGCGCTCTCAATGACGTCTCCAGCGTGCAATATTTCAGCTCAGTGAATTGACTTTCAGCACTGAGGAGCACTGGTCCATGGGAGACGATGATGCCTGGTGCTGTTAGGTCATCTAGCATGCAGACCACGCTGATGTAAATGGTCCTGAACGGTCTGACGTGACACTTGGTGCCTCTCACCTCCCTTAGGCTATGTTCACACGGCGTAATTGCAGGACGTACAGTACGGCCCGCAATTACGCCGGGTGTTGACATGTCACACTGATCGGCGCATACTCCCGTGACGCAGAGGGTCGGCAGCCCGCTGGCCCCATAGACTGTCACTTATCTCCCCGAGCGTACGATACGATCGTATTATATGCCCGGGGAGAGGCGTATAAGAACTGTGGATTACCATAATTTCAGCGCATCTCGCTCGTATTAGAGCGCAAATACAACGTGAAATGCGCGCCGAAATTTGACCATGTGAACATACCCTTAAACGTGCCTTGAGTTGTGCGGCATTCATCGTCCAGCTCCGCAGGGCAATGGTTACAATGAAGCGCTCATCAGTGTGTGATGAAGCCAAAGGACGTCCACTTCTTTGCCTTTCTGTGACTCTTCTGGTCTCTCTGAATATCTGATACAACCTGCTGATGACGCTCTGTGACACTATAAGCTCAGTGGCCACTTCCGTCTGAGAGCATCCTGCTTAAAGCCTCCCAATGGTGAGATGCGGTTGATCAATTGTAAGGTGTTGTCTTGGTCTCATGATTTTCACAATGTGAAAAGGATGAGGAGGAAATGTTTAAATCCCAATTCAAATTGCATTAAAGGAATGTCGCCAATTTTTTTTTTTTTTTAAATTATTAAATCAAGCCCCTGATC
Source organism: Phyllomedusa bahiana (assembly GCA_025379985.1). NCBI lineage: Eukaryota > Metazoa > Chordata > Amphibia > Anura > Hylidae > Phyllomedusa > Phyllomedusa bahiana. The sequence continues at coordinate 14,025 of JAODAL010044068.1, forward strand.
CATATTCTTTTCCCTCAGCTTTTTTTTTTCCTGATTGTAGTTTTTCTTATTCGGGTCTTATTGATTTTGGGAAGAATTCTTGTTGCACTGCTTTAACGCTGAGGATACTTTAAGCGCTTCTGCCATAGGTTTCTTAAGACGATTCTGTCCCATAGACTTGTATAGGAGTTTTCATGTGAAGGGGGGGAGGGGGGAGCTGTGAATTCCTCTTGTGACTGGTGGTTTCTGTTTTCTGTACACAATGGGTCTCCTTTCAGTTCCCCTTCTTTTTTTGCAAGTGGAAACTCTAAAATCCCCCCTTACAGAACAGGAATGTCAGACAATTTTAGGCCCAGTGCCAAGTGAAAATACGGCTTAAGAATATTAAAAAAATATGAATAAGAAAAAAAAAAAAAAACATAACCCCAAAAATTCCAAAAAAAAGTGTTTAAAAATAAAAAATGTAGTTTTAAAGAGAATAATTTTTGAACATTCCCCCTTTAAAATCCGTGTTGGGAACTTTCTACGGGGCATTTTTTTTGGGGTGCGTTTTTGGGGTTTTTTTTTTGTGCACAATTGGACAGCATTAAATCCTGCACCAAAAAAAACGCATCCTAAAAACTCTCCTTGTGAAAGCGCCTTTAAATTAGGCCGTATCTTTTAGTTTATGCAAATGTTTAGGTTTCGGGGTTTTTTTCAGAAAATTGTGATCCCAACGGTGCTTTCACATGGGGCGTTTTTTTATGCATTTTTGAATGCAGTTTTTGTGCAGAAATTCACAGCAATTAATGTTGCACATTTCTGCACCAAAAAAAACACTCCTTAGTTAATTTTTTTTTTTTTTTTAACCTTTTTCTCCGACTCTCTAATGCCCCTGGTAATAATTTGTTCCTCTTTTCTTACAGGTGGTCTTTAGACGGAACTGCACTCCATTGCGGGTTCCCAATAAATTTTGCTTTGGTCAGTGCAACTCCTTTTACCTTCCGGGCTGGCCCTCTGGAGTGGCTCAGCCATGCACGTCTTGCTCCCCAACCCGTTCCAGGAACATCACTGTCCCCCTGCAGTGTGAAAACGACCTGCTGTATTGGGAAGAGGTTGTCCTTGTGGAGGAATGTGACTGCGAGAACCGCTATGAGGGAGAGGTTGGCAGTGGCGAGGGTTTTCTGCCAGTATCCTAATAACAAGAGACTGATTGAAAGACTGTGCGACGCAGGGCCTCTGTAACGGCCTCTGATCTCCCATAGTCCTTTAGCCACAGGAACTGTGGGACCCCCCCCAGTGACCGCTGGTGACCGCCTACAACATGTATGACACAGCCAGCTGATTTTTAATTTATTTTTTGTAATTTTTTTTTTTTTTTTTCTCGACACTGCTCCTTTTAAGAGGGAGACTCAAAACTAATTTCAACAATGGAAGGTTTTACATTCTGATCTAAATTTTTTAAACTTTTTTTTACATTCCTCGAATCACTTTAATGACTTTAGTTTTATGACTTTGTATAATTCTGCATCGTTTTTTTTTTCTTAATATTTAGTGTATTTATCCACCATTAACCCAGGTCTCTGCTTGCTGTCAGTGAATCAAAGGTTTGCATTTCAACGGTGTATCCGCTAGTTAAGAGCCATCATCATGGAGCTGTAATGGCCTCACCTTTTTATAATCAGGTCGCATCTTTCGGGATATGAATGTAAACACGCAGGTTTCCATTCACTGACCGCAAGTAGAGATCATGGCATTGAAACACGTGGTATGTAAGAAAGCATTGGTGCTTCATAATTTATGTAGGGTTGGCGCCCAGCCCTCCTTTGCCACGAATGGGTAATGCACTTTGCCGGGGCATCGGGGTTCTTATTAATGTTGCAGACTTGTGGATTACTTATGGCAAGGTTTACTTCATCTTCAAAAACTTTGATGTCCAGGAGCTTGTCATAGTCTGTGGTGTCTGATCTCGGGTTGTAAATCCATTCGCTATCCCCTGTCTTTGATATGTAATATGCCCGGTGGACATCAGTAGTGCAGACCAAAAGTGGAGGTGAGGCCAATATCGACCTGCGCTGCACTACTTCTCATACATAAGACCCATTGCGTTACATGGATTTGTTAGTCTCTAATCAGAACCTTGGGTTGGTAATAATTTTGGTAATTGGGTGTTGCCTGCTTATTTTCAGAGAGAGCAAGTATAGTACCAGCCTAGGCCCTAGTTGCCAATATCCCAGTACCAGCCTAGGCCCTAGTTGCCAATATCCCAGTACCAGCCTAGGCCCTAGTTGCCAATATCCTAGTACCAGCCTAGGCCCTAGTTGCCAATATCCTAGTACCAGCCTAGGCCCTAGTTGCCAATATCCTAGTACCAGCCTGGGCCCTAGTTGCCAATATCCTGGTACCAGCCTGGGCCCTAGTTGCCAACACCGTGGTACCAGCCTGGGCCCTAGTTGCCAACACCGTGGTACCAGCCTGGGCCCTAGTTGCCAACACCGTGTTACCGTCCATGGCCCTACTTGCCAACACCGTGGTACCGGCCTGGGCCCTAGTTGCCAACACCGTGGTACCGGCCTGGGCCCTAGTTGCCAACACCGTGGTACCGGCCTGGGCCCTAGTTGCCAACACCGTGGTACCGGCCTGGGCCCTAGTTGATGGGTTAAAAGGAAATCAATCCAGTTTATTAAAAAAACTAGTTAAAATAGATGTAGCTGCATGTGTAAAAAATAGGTCAAAGTTGACGTGTTTCGAGTAACATGCTCTTAGCCATGACATATTGCTTGAAACGTGTCAACCTTGACCTATTTTTTTCACGTGCAGCTACGTCTGTTTTAACTAGTTTCTAATCAAATAGATTGATTTTATTTTAACCCGTTCCAGAGTCTGCTGGAGAAATTTTGCTTCTTTTGACAGTGGTTGGCTGCAGGAATGCCCCCTATCTAGCCAAAAATGTCCCCGATTTGCCCACAAATGGCTATTTTCTGGGTGAGGTTTGCACAAACTCCCTTGCACTTTCCGATTTCCAGGAAACTCCCAGATTTATTGGGCGTAATTGTAAGTGTTGATTGTGCACCATGGGTGGTGGCGGCGCACGCGCGGGCCTGGGCCCCATGACTGCCTTCTGTGGCCATGTCATGGATGGGGTTTACACCAGTTATAGGTGCTCTTTACATGGGTGAGTTTCCACAGGTGTTTCATGTACCGACTCTTCTGATTGTCCATTTTAACAACCATGGGTATAATATTCTACCTGGACTGTAGCAGCTGTCACTCTGTACCATGGTACCTGTTCACAGTGCATTGCGCCATGAACCAGGTTTAGCTCGGTTTGCAGCTTTCTGTTGTGCACAGTCATATACAAGCGATTGATGAAACCCAATGGCAGTTTTGTCTGGGGGAAATACTTTTCTTTTGCCCACCCCACTTCCTGCACATCTCCCAGGCAGCCTGTTGGGGATATGAATCCTATATTTCATTGCATTGAACATGTTTCTTGTATGTTTTTAACTTTGGGTAGGGAAGTATTCTTTCTGTAAGTGACCAAATATGGGTGTTGCCCTGACACAACACACCGATTGTGAATAAACAGATTTTATTATTTTATCAGTCTTGCCTTGTGTTTTTAAATCACTTAAAGGGAATCTGTCGCAAATTTTTTTTTTTTGACTTATTAAATAAAGCCCCTTGATCCATATTCTTTTCCTCTCAGTCATTTTTATTTCCTGATTTGTAGATGTCTCTATTCAGCCGTCTATATATGATTGTGGGGAAGACATTCTTGCTTGCACTGCTTTAACAGTAGTCAGATACTTTACAGCAGCTTCATGCCCATAGGATTCTTAAGACAGATTCTGTCCCATAGACTTGTATAGGAGAGTTTTCACTGTGAAGGGAGGGGAGAGGGGGAGCTGTGACATCTCCCCTTGTGACTGGTGGATCCTGTGTTATCTGTACACAATGGTGTCTCCTTTCAGTTTGACCCCCTTTGTGCTGATAATGAGCACACTGCTGAAAAGCTCTCTAAACAGAACAGGAAGTGTCAGACAATTATTAGGCTTAGTGGCCAAAGTGAAAACTGCAGGACTTAAGAATTATTAAAAAATACTGAAAGTGATATGGAAAACAACAACAAAAAAAAAAAAAAATATCTAAAAAAATGTTTAACATAAAAATGTGAGTTAAACAAGAAGTCTTTTTTTGATGACCCATTCCCTTTAATCCAACCTTTCATAATCCAGAATTCTGCTGATCCATCATGGCTCCCAGACAGAACTGCTACTTCCTGTCTGAGGCCAGAAGTAGCGAAATCGAAAACATGGTGGCGATGGAAGCCTTCAAATAGGCACTCCGATCGAAGGGTGCGGCAAAGTTTCTCACTGATTTAGCAAAGATGGCCGCGGCGTCTAAGGCTGCAAACGCTGTAACAGCCGAGTTTTTGCTGCAATTAGCAGCTAACACCCACCAGCTATGTCGTGGGATCACTCTGCGATCCTGCTACAAAGTCCCTGCTAATTATTCATAGGTTTGTAGCTATTCAAAGTAAGGGTATGTTCACACGACATTTTGGATCTGTTTTTTACCAGAAGAGAAACTGCATCCAAAAAATGTATCCAAAAACGCGACCGCAGATGCTTTTTTGGATGCGTTTTTCAATATATTTATACACAGGTTGTAGTTTGAAAAGGTAGAATCTTTAGTGTGATATACTTTACCCTTACATATGTATGTAATGGTATGTAATATACTAAATTGGCCCTTAGAGGTCTCATTTCATCTAGAAGAACTGTTTGAGCTTTAGTAACCTAATGAACCTACATTTTCACTTAGAGTGGAAAGTGGTTTAGTAGTAGTGTAAGAAGCCCAATAGAGGGCGCTATAACAGCATTTTACATGTTTCAGGGGAAACCCGATAGAGGGTGCTATAACAGCATCTTACATGTGTTTAATCTTATAAATCACTTATAGTGAATGATATAAAAGCTGTTTTTTAGTATAGAATGGGTGTTTATAGAAATTATAGAATATTTTAAAAATGTATACATGTTTTAGATAGCTTATTATAGAATGTTGAGTTGTTTTAGTGAAACTATTTATCTAAAACATTTATAAATGTATTAAATTCTATAATTTCTATAAACACCCATTCTATACTAAACCTGCTTTTATATCATGCAATATATAAAGTGATAAGATTAAACACATGTAAAATGTTATAGTGCCCTCTATTAGGCTTCCTCTGAAACACATGTAAAATGCTGTTATAGCGCCCTCTATTAGGCATCATTTGAAACACATGTAAAATGCTGTTAGCTCCCCCTGCTGATGAAGACTTGGAGCCATAAGACGAGAACCAATCTGCCCTAAATGAATATTTAATTTCTGCTCCCAAAGTTTCCATTGGATTGGATCTAGAATTTTACAAGGCTAAATACATATGAATACTATTGAGTAAGTGGTTATCTAATCCGTTCTTAAAACCCTCACCTGTTCCTGCTGTGACCAGCTCCTCAGGCGGCTATTGTACTGATTCACAGTTCTCATGGTGAAGAACGCTTTTCTCCGCTGGAGATTGAATCCTTTTTTTTTTTTTTTTTTCTCTAGGTGGAATGAATGTCTCCTTTGTCTTTTGCATGGGTTTTGCATGAAATAATTTTTCCCCATACTTTCTGTAGGGGCCATTTATATACTAATATAAATTAGTCATGTCTCCCCAGAGCTGTCGTTTCTCAAGACTAAATAAGTTCAATTCTTTTTAACTTCTCATAACTAAGATGCTCCATTCCCCTTATTAGTTTGGTTGCTCGTCTTTGCACTCTAGCTTCATTACATTCTTTCTATAAACTAGAGCCCAGTACACTTAATGCATGAGCAGATGTTAGCCCTGCCCACCTACAGCTAGCTCCACCCACCTGCTAATTATTTATAGGTTTCTACATATTCAGAGTAACAGGTTGAATCAGCTGTGAAAGGGCGGGGCTAGCTATGGGTGGGCGGAGCTAACATCTGCTCATGAATAAACTGGTCTCCTCTCTGGCAGAACAGGCTGCGCACTGCTAGATTTGAGCAATAAGTGCTCTGAAATGACAGCATCATATAGAATAAGGCCATGTTCACACGGCTTATTTGGCCACGGATTACCCCGTATGCCCCGGTTTTTGCGCTGCAAAGGCCCAATCCGCCCCTGTCATTACGGGTAATCCAAAAGTTTTTCAGAGAACGTGGTTCCCCGTCGCTCCTCCCCATGGAATCCGCCGCGGGGGAAAAGTACTTTCACTTTTATTTCCCCGGCGGTAGGGGGGCCGGGGAAGCTCCCCCCCCCCCCCTTATCAAGCCGAAAACGCGGGCGAAACCCCGGGCCCGAAATTAGGTTTTAATAAGCCTGTGAACCGGGTTTGGGGGTTTGTTAAAACACTGGTAATTTTGGCATGCATTTCGCGTCGTATTTCGCTCAACACACGAGTGCGGCCACAATTACGGTAATCCCTATTTCCAAAGAAAACTTTTGGGTTGTCTCCCCTTCCCCCCAACAATGAAAGTATTGTTTGTGCGGGGGAATTTAAGTGACGGTCAAAAACTTGGGCGAAACCGCCACCGTAAAGACTGTTAATAGGGCCGCGGGCGGGGCCCCCCCCCGCACCGTGGGAGACCGCGTTTAACGCGACTCCCAAAACACCTGGCGAATTGGGCCGTACGGGAATGCTGAAAATTCGCCCTTTTGAACATACCAAAAAAAACAAGCACTGAAAACGCATGCGGGCACTATTTGCTGTCCTCAGCAAAAGGTGGGCTTACCTATGCAACAGGTTCCCTTTTGGATCAGGAGGGACCCAGGGTTAAACCCCCCACGTTTAACATTTTGCATTTTCCCGTGCATAGGGTAAATTCTGTAGTGGCCTCCCCCTTTAAAAGGACTCCTGCATATAATTGGCATATCCATGGGTAGCACTTCTGGGACTCATACCTACCCCCAGAACAGGCCCTCGAAACCCGTGTTCTGAATGGAGAAGTGACTGTGTAAGGGCAGCCCCTCTCCATTCATTTCAATGGCAGTTCTGAGTACGCCAATCTACTCTCACCCGTCCGAGAAACCCCATTAAATGAATGGAAGGGGGCCCCACTTGCCAACCCTTCCATTCAGAATGGGGATTTGGGGTTCCGTTCTGGATATAGATAGGAGCAGTTCCCACCTCTGGTATATGCACCTGTCTGATATTGATGGCATAGTCTATGCAGGGCTGGGACAAGGTATTCTGGTGCCCTAGGCAAGTAAGGCATGTAGCGCCCCCACCACCCTCTCTCAATGTAAAATTCAGCTTACTCCATACCTATTTGCACCCCCTTCATTCCTAGGCGGTCGCCTGCCTTTGCCTACCCGTCGTCCCGGCCCTGGGTCTATAATATACCATCAATGTCTTTGATGGCAAAACCTTATTCCTTATGGCCATAATGAAACACCAGTATTGGATTGGCTCCACAGATGGATCGCGAGGGGCCACACTGGGCAAGCATCACATTTCCAGCTGTACAGGGCCTATTCACCATGTACACTATGTTCATAGGACATAAGGTTGGCGTATAGACCGGTTTCGGGTAGTGGTAATATGGCCTTCACCTGCTTGGATGGAATTGCATGGTGTTATGCAGAACTGAGAGGGGGGCGAGGGAAGTGTCTCACAGTTTGTTTTTTTTACATTTTTTTTTTTTATATGAAATTTATAGATACTTTCTAAAATCTTTTTTTTTTTTTTTAGGTTAGTTCTCCTATCAAGCTGCAGCACTGCTATGAACCACATGGTGGTGCTGCAGCACTGCACACTTTTTGCTGCAGTTCTCCTAGATGTTCTGTACTGTATTTCTTCTTGCCTCTCGGCAGGACTGGGACAAGGTATTCTGGTGCGGTTGGTAAATAAGGCACATAGCGCCCCCGCAATGGAATATCCAGCCCACTTCATACCTCCTTGCACCCCCTTTTCTGCCTGGGATGAAGTGGCACCCTAGGCGGTGACCTACTTTTTCCCTGCCGCGGGGGTCTGAATTCTAGTTATGTATAACTGCTCTCCTGCCTGTCCCACCACTGTATGGTTCATGCCTAACATCGGCCACCAGGCAAATTATTTTTTGCATTCAGGATAGGGCCAGTTATAAGCATAAGCGTAAAAGTAAGGCCCGACTGAGTGGATCATGTATTAAAAGGGTAAATTCACACGGGATGGAAATGCTGAAAATTTTTCCTGTGGATTTTCCCATGTAAAATCCACAGCAGCAGACGACTAGGTGAGATTTTATAAATCCTATACACTGGCCGCAGAAATATTACTCATGAAAACGGGCCGGCCGTGCAGATTTACCAGTTCCTGACCTGGTCATTTACTATTTCCTTTACCTTTTAGTACATGAGAGTCTGAACACTAGAATGCTTTCCCTCGGTTAGTCTACTAATTTTTGTTTTTTTTAGGTTTTATTTTTGTGTTTTTTTTTTTGTTTTTTTTTAAATATGAAACAAAATAATAAAGAAACTGAAAAGTCTGTTAATTTTTTTTTTTTGTTTAATGGCAAAAGTAGTGCTAAATAAATTTCGTTTCGATGTTCACACGGGGGAATTTCGGCGCGCATTTCCTGTCGTATTTGCGCTCTAATATGAAATTACATGCGCCGAAATTACAGTAATCCATAGTTCTCATAGAGAACTATGGATTACGCCTCCTCTCCCCGCTCGGACAATACGATCGTATTGTATGCGCGGGGAGATAAGTGACATGTCAATTCCCCGCGGCGAATACGTGTCAAGAGTAATGCATGTCTATGGGGCCGGCGGGCTGCTGCCCCCCAGCGCCTCGGGAGTATGCGCTGATCAGCATGACTCCCGAACACCCGGCGTAATTGCGGGACGTACTGTACGCCCCGCAATTACGCCGTGTGAACATAACCTTAGGGTTAGGATTTATACGGTATATAGGTGATATAAGTTTTTACTTTATGGGCGTGGCTAAAAGTTGTGGTTTGTGGTGTTAATTTTTTTTGTTATTATATTATTTTACAGACTGCCCTCCATAATTTCAGAAAAATAACTATTATTGGCATATTCATGATTTGTTTTTTTTTTTTTTAAGAATATAATGAAAAATAGTACAATAAATTGTGTAACTTGTGTAAATTTGCCCCCCACCCCCCACAGAGGTCTTTTTCTGACCTAATGGGGGGCACAATATGTAAAATATAATTAACAAAAAAAAAAACTTTAACAACTCAAACTCAACTTTTAGCCCCACCTAAGAACTTTATATTGCCTATATAATATATATATATATATATATATATATATATATATATATATATATATATATATTTATATATATATAGAAAATACCGAGGTAAAAGATGGATCCGGCGCCCTGTTCTAGAACAAATGTTTCCTCTCGGATACGAGGATATATTAAAATAAAGTATTTATTCTAATAAAAGATTGTGAAAAGAACATTTTAAACCTTTTCCACATAAACATTAAAATAACGCGTTTCTCGATGTACATTGGCGCTTCATCAGATACAAAGTGTTACCACTTTGTATATGTATAAACATCCGTGACAGAAACGTGACAATTCTAAAACTTATTTTAGAGCCATTTTTGCTGTTAAAATTTTTTAAAAAACGTGGAAGAAGGACTTAAATTTTTCATCATACTATTAAAAAAGGTCCGTTTTCCGCCTTTTTTAATTTTTTAACAGCAAGGGTGATTCTAAAATAAATAAATAGAATTGTCACTTTTCTGCCACAGACGATCATACAGTATACAGGTGATATAAAGTTTTTAGGTCAGGACTAAAGGTTGTGGTTTGGGTTGCTAATGTTTTTTGTTTTTTTTTAATTATACTATTTTACATATTTTTTTGTTAATTTTTATAATATTTTAAATATTAAAATTATTTTACATTGGCTGTTTTTTTTTTTTTTTTAAGAGCCATTGTGGTGTTCAAATAAGTTTTTGTAGCTTTCCTATCACGGATATTTATATAATGGTGATATAAAGTTTTAGGGTCTTTGGGGGGAGGACCCCAAAATTGCAGTTTGAAGAGCAAAAATGTTGTCCAGCTTCCAATAAAAGCAGATTCTTTATTTAGTGCAGGAGACACATGGAACACACACCGACTATTGTTCGCTAACGCGTTTCAGGCCAAGTTTTAGGGTCTTTGGGGGAGGGGCCCAAAATTGCAGTTTGCGTTGTTAATTTTTTAAAAATAATTTTATTTTACATATGGCCTCCCCCCCCCCCCCCCCCCCCCTATGAGGTCAGAAGAAGACCTCTGGGGTGCATTTTTACGTTAGTTTTTTTTTTTTTTCCTGATTTCCCCCTCTAATGGAAGCTGATATATTAGTCCTAGGTTTAGGAGAAATACAGTCCCCTGTACTAACTGCAGAGCTGATCAGGACTCGATAAGACCCAAAATCATCTGCAACTACCAAGCCCCGATGGTGATGTGACCGACAGCGGGGCAGAGATATACAGCCACCGCCAGGACGTTTATAGGTAATGGTCGATGGGCAAGCAGGTAAACAGTGTTGGAATGGCCCAAAGTGAGCCTCTGGACAAAGTATGGGGATACTGATACTTTTCAGGGAGAAAGACAGAGAGAGAGAGGCAAAGAACAAAAGGACATTTGCAGTAATTGTAGGGTGGGCCCCCGGAATCATCTTCACTGGTGGACTCTGAACATCCACTACACTGGTGGGTCCCCGAAATCATCCCCACTTATGTCCTAATGGCAGCACTGCTAACCACTGCAACCAATCCTGCAGTCAGGGTTGTCAAGTCATTTCAGGGCCCCATACAGCCAAAGCATGGGGCCCCTCCAGCTCATTATCCGTATCTTTCTTGCCCCTTTCTAGGCTATCTAGGCCTCTTTCTTATTAAATTTGATCAGGGCCCCCAACAAGAGTGCTGCACCTACTACTCTCAACATAGGGTGTTAAACTCAAGGCCTGTGGGCTGAGTCTGGCACTGTGTGTTGCCCTGACAGCAGCCTGTGCCTTACTGACACAGAGTGCAATGTATTAGCATACAGGAGTATACAGGAATATGCGAATATATTACAAAGTGTAAAAATAGTTATCCCTTAATTGTAAAAAAAAAAAGTCTGGAAAATTAATTTGTAAAAAAAAATAAAAATCTATGTGCGTACAATACACAAACAAACCTACACCTGTTTGTTATCCACACGATCGTAGTAACTTATTGACTTAAAGGGGTTTTGCCACGATCTCATTTCCTAGCTCCCTTATCCAGCTCTTCAGCTCTGTGTGCTCAGAAGGGGGCGTGTGTGATTTGTTTGATTTGCATTTCATGTGACCCAGCAGGATGACATCACCAGGCCTTTCCTCTCTGTAGTCAAAGAAAGGTCTGCTTATGTAAAGAGCTATGAATAGCTACAATGTAGCTCAGAGGTAACGTTTTTGCTTTAATTGCACAAGGGTCCTTGGTTCAAATCCCTGCAGGAACTTAACCTGTGGATTTTTTTTTCCTCTTTATCAATGCACAGACCTCATTGAGGTTTCTTTTTTTTATTTGCACTGTTTGAATTATTACTAACTAGACCAAAGGATGGGAGTAGAATGACAGCACCTGGGGTTTGAACACTCAGTAGCTACCTGAGAGGAGAGGTGATGTCTGAGCATGTGCGACCAGGACTGAGGAGCTCTCAGCCCTGGTCGTACCCCTGGTGAGAGCTGTAAACAATGGATCACTAAAGGAGCAGCTAAAACAAAAACGGTGCAGAATTTTTAATAATAATGTATGGTGAAAATGTTTATTATTTAATTTTCAAACTTCCCACGTCAATTTTACTGCGTCGCAAAACCCCTTTAATCTAACAGGTTGCTTAGTGTATGTGAATGCTGTAAAAAAAAAAAAAAAAAAAAACCTAATGCAGAAAAACGCTTTTTTTATGTTCACGCTGCAATGTTATTTTTTATAATTACACAGTAATTTATATGTAAACTCAAACTATGCCCCCCCTCGCCCACATAAAAAAAAGTTATGACTGTTGAAACGCGGAGAGGCAAAAACTGAAAATTGTTGCTGCTCATTGAGGCCATTTTAGGTCAGGTGCTTAAAAGGGTCTTCTCATCACATTGATTTGCTTTAAATGTGTAGGCAGAGCAGGAATGACTTCCTCCAGTGGATGTGAGCCGACAGACAGATGGAGCCTTATGTATGAAAATGGTCTTTGTTGCCCATAGCAACCATGGCACTCTTTGCTATGTGCTCTGGGCTATGAGGGTCTGATTAGGTTATATGGTCTGATTGGTTGCTATGGGGTTTGAAATTGTTGATAATTGGGTTGATGTTGTGGCTTGGGCTCTGATTGGTGCTATGACCTGGTTGCTATGGGCTCTGGTTGCTATGGCTTGATTGGTCCCTTTGGGTCTTTGGTTTCATGGGCTCTGATGGTTGTTATGAGCTCTGATTGGTTGTTGGGGCTTTGATTTTTGCTATGGGGTCTGATTGGTTCTGTGGGCCCTTTTTTTAGGGTTCTAATGGGCTCTGATTGGTTTTAAAGAGCTCTGATTTGGGTTGTATGGCTCTGATTTTTGCTAGGGCTCTGATTGGTGCTATGGGCTTGATTGGTTGCCATGGGCTCTGTTGTTCTGTGGGCTCTGATTGGTTGCTATGCTTGATTAGTTGCTATGGGCTCTGATTGGTTGGGTATGGCTTGATTTGTTGCTATGGCTCTGATTGGTTTTTGGCTCTGATTAGTTTGCTATGGGCTCTGATTGGTTGTGTGGCTCTGAATTGTTTCTATGGGCTTTGATAGGTTGCTATGGCTCTTTTGGTTGCTTGGGCTTGATTGTTGCAATGGGCTCTTGTTGCAAAGGGTTGATTAGTTGCTATGGCTGTGATTGGTTCTTGGGCTTTTGATTGGTTCTATGGGCCCTGAATGTTGCTATGGCTCTGATTGGTGGGTATGGGCTCTGGTTGCTATGGGCTCTGGTTTCTTTGGGGTCTGGTTGCTGTGGCTTTGTATGGGTTATTTTTATTTTAAATTAATATGGGCCCCAAAAAAAGGTTCTAAAAAAAGCTTATATAAGTGCATTGGATTTGTGGTTGGCCAGGGAGGCAGACCAGGAAAATGGCTCTTTTCAGGGGTTTGATTGGGTTACGGGGTTGGGCTTCAGGGGTCAATAAATTTTTGGGTTTTGATTGTTCAAGGGCTTTGAAAAATGTTTCTATTCCCCTGATTTTGGCTGTGGCTTTAATTAGGGTGCTAGCTTTTAAATTTACTAGGGCCGATTTGTTCCTTTTCTTCTGTTTTTTGGCTAATGGGGTCTATTTGGCATGGGCAGAGGCTAGGCTCTGATGGGGGGGGGAGGGGCTACTGGCTCTATTTTTGCTATAGGGCCTGTTAGTTTCTATGGTCTCTGATTGTGGACTGATGCCCTTTTGATATAATCATGGGTCTGTTGGGCTGTTCTTAATATTCTATCTTTGAAGTTATTGCTATTGGGCCTTGATTATTCTATGGGCTCTGTTGGTTTCTGGTGGGTTGATTTGGTTGTATGCTACTGATTGGGATTGGTTTAATAAGCGATGTAATTATTGTAAACTTCCCATTGGCAAAAATAACCCTTCTGGGGGCCCCAAAAATTAATCCTTTATATAACCCCTTGAAAGAAGTTACGGCGTAACCCCAGGGGGGAGGGGAAAAAGGGGAACATAAAGCTGATAAAACCCTTTTCGAGGCTGAGGATTAAGGGATTAAGGTTGTTTAATAGCCAGCTCCTTCCACCTGTTTAGCACTGAGCTTCCTACCTTGGAGGGTGGCTACGGGGCGATGGGTAGAGCTGTCAGAGCTGCGCGCCCACTTGTAATTTGCTAAACAGATTGGTGTGGATGCGTATGCCAGAGTGTTGATTTCAAAATAAAGCCCACACCCTGTGCTTGGGGTCCAGCAGTGGAGTTGATTCTTCGGACTCGCCAGTGGAGTTGATTTTTGGGGCCCATCAGTGGAGATGATTCTTGGGGCCCACCAAAGGAGATGATTCTTGAGGCCCACCAATAGAGTTGATTCTTGGGGCCCACCAGTGGAGTTGATTCTTGGGGTCACCAGTGGAGTTGATTCTTGGGCCCACCAATTTGGGGTTTGATTCCCTTTGGGGGCCCCCCATGAGTTGATTCTTTGGGGGCCCCCCAGTGGGTTTGATTTTTTGGGGCCCACAGTGGGTTGATTCTTGGGGCCCACAGTGGGTTGATTCTTGGGCCCACCCGTGGGTTGATTCTTGGGGCCCACCAAGGAATGATTCTTGGGCCGGGCTTACCCAATGGAGTTGATTCTTGGGGCCCACCAAGGAGTTTATTCTTGGACCCACCATGGAGTTGATTCTGGGCCACCAGTGGAGTTGATTCTGGGCCACCAGTGGAGTTGATTCTTGGGGCCCACCAAGGAGTTTATTCTTGGGCCCACCAGTGGAGTGATTCTTGGGCCCACCAGTGGAGTGATTCTTGGGGCCACCAGTGGAGTTGATTCTTGGCCCACCAGTGGAATTTATTCTGGGCACCCGTGGGTTGATTTTGGGGCCCACCCGTGGAGTTGATTCTTGGGGCCCACGTGGAGATGATTCTTGGGGCCCACCGGGTGATCGGGAAAAGGGGTTTCTTGGGGCCCACCAAGGGAATTTAAATTTTTGGGGCCCACCAAAATTGAGGGATGATTCTCGGGGCCCCCCCAGTGGAGTTAATCCCTCCCCCAGTGGAGTTGGTTCTCGGAGTTCACCAGTGGAGATTTTTTTAGGGCCCACCAGTGGAGTTGATTCCTGGGACCCACCAGTGAAATTGATTCTTGGCGCCCACCAGTGGAGCTAATTCTTGGAGCTTATCCTGCAGTTACTGCACAAGCCTCTTTATTTCTGCCTCTCTTTCCCTGCCTTTCTCCCTGAAAAGCAGCTGTAGGCCTGCCATGCCCAGGGGCCCACGAAGCCCAAAGCCACCAACTGGAGTGTCCCCTATTCCCCTGTGGTTCTGTCAAAGCCTGCTGCTACCTCTGGCAAGAACTGGCTGCATTGTCCAGACAAAGTTGAGAGCTGGTCCTCCTGTGTCCATTCCTGTTCATTGTATCTAAGCTTTTGAGGGCCACACACATTGACATGGGGGTCCAGATTCGGCCTGCGGGGCTTGAGTTTAACATATTTGATCTAGGGGGGGTAAAATGACTAGTTTCAATTACAGCCGAGTTGTGCCGTCGATGGTACAGGCACAACTTCTTAGCCCGCACAAAATGAGCACTGTCAAAATTTAGCACCTTTCTGTGTTTCGGCAGCATGGCCAAGTATGCAAATCCATTTGGGTGTTCCAGATATGTAGTGTTTAGAACCTATTAAAAGTGGTCAAAGGAAGGAAAACCAATGACCCAATGACAAGGTCATGGGTGCCCATCAAAAGTAAAGGCTAGATGGTCACATCCTATCCCAGAGAAGAGCAACTGTAGCACAAATTAGTGAAAAAGTTCCTGCTGGCTATGATAGAAAGGCATGGGAATAACTATAGCCATAGTGACCTCTATGGAGCCCAGAGTTAAGAGGGGCCCCATTCAGGTACAAGGATATTGTTCCTTTTGTAGGGAACAAGTAATTGGTGGTTTTCTGCTCTACAGCAACTACTATGTGGGTTCCCTTCTATTTTTATTGTCATTAGATGGTGGGACCCCATCTCATTTTGCTATGGGGCCCTGTGAATTCTAGTTACACCCCTGTAGAAAGGTGTCGGGACACAGAGAGCATCACAGTTTGGTGTATGTGGGGTAAGTATCCTCAGACCAGTCAGTTCCAATCCAATGGACCAACCTTAACGAAAAGACAGAGGGCATCCCAGTTTGGTGTATGTGGGGTGAGTAGCCCCAGACCAGTCAGTTCCAATCCAATGGACCAACCTTAACGAAAAGACAAAAAGACACTGGACCGAGGGCATCCCAGTTTGGTGTATGTGGGGTGAGTAGCCCCAGACCAGTCAGATCCAATCCAATGGACCAACCTTAACGAAAAGACAGAGGGCATCCCAGTTTGGTGTATGTGGGGTGAGTAGCCCTCCACCCAGTCAGATCCAATCCAATGGACCAACCTTAATGAAAAGACAGAGGGCATCCCAGTTTGGTGTATGTGGGGTGAGTAGCCCTCCACCCAGTCAGATCCAATCCAATGGACCAACCTTAATGAAAAGACAGAGGGCATCACAGTTTGCTGTATGTGGGGTGAGTAGACCCAAACCAGTCAGATCCAATCCAATGGACCAACCTTAACGAAATGACTGAGGACACTGAGGGCATCCCAGTTTGGTGTATGTGAGGTGGATAGCCCCTGAAAAGTCAGATCCAATCCAATGGACCAACCTTAACGAAAAGACAGAGGGCATCCCAGTTTGGTGTATGTGGGGTGAGTAGCCCCAGACCAGTCAGTTCCAATCCAATGGACCAACCTTAACGAAAAGACAAAAAGACACTGGACCGAGGGCCTCCCAGTTTGGTGTATGTCGGGTGAGTAGCCCCCCACCCACTCAGACCCAATCCAATGGACCAACCTTACTGAAAAGACAGCGGGCATCCCAGTTTGCTGTATGTGGGGTGAGTAGCCCCAGACCAGTCAGTTCCAATCCAATGGACCAACCTTAACGAAAAGACAAAAAGACACTGGACCAAGGGCATCCCAGTTTGGTGTATGTAGGGTGAGTAGCCCCAGACCAGTCAGATCCAAACCAATGGACCAACCTTGACGAAAAGACAGAGGGCATCCCAGTTTGGTGTATGTGGGGTGATTAGACCCAGACCAGTCAGTTCCAATCCAATGGACCAACCTTAACGAAAAGACAAAAAGACACTGGACCGAGGGCATCCCAGTTTGGTGTATGTAGGGTGAGTAGCCCTCCACCCAGTCGGATCCAATCCAATGGACCAACCTTAACAAAAAGACACTGGACCGAGGGCATCCCAGTTTGGTGTATGTGGGGTGAGTAGCCCCAGACCAGTCAGATCCAATCCAATGGACCAACCTTAACGAAAAGACACAGGACACAGGGGGCATCACAGTTTGGTATA
Source organism: Phyllomedusa bahiana (assembly GCA_025379985.1). Lineage (NCBI taxonomy): Eukaryota > Metazoa > Chordata > Amphibia > Anura > Hylidae > Phyllomedusa > Phyllomedusa bahiana. The sequence continues at coordinate 31,058 of JAODAL010044068.1, forward strand.
TGTGGGGTGAGTAGCCCCAGACCAGTCAGATCCAATCCAGTGGACCAACCTGACGAAAAGAAAAGTGTCACGTCATTTATTCTGCCATATTGTATCTACATATAGGAGATGACCTACAATGATGGACAATAGCCCAGGAATGGCAATGTCAACCCGTCATTGAATAGCTCTAGAAGTCGCCATGCCAGTCTACTGCCCATACACGTACCCCATCCCCTACACCCTGACCTGCATACACAGCACAGGTACACTGTGGGTAACGCCACTGCCAGCCTCCCCCTGTTTTCATTTCTGATGATGCTTCGGGGAGTCCTGACAGCCATTAAATATTTACCGAACCAAATGGAAGTTTTGGCAGGATCGCAGAGAGCACTCTTCCCTCTAACTCCATCGAGGCGGAGAGCCCGCAGAGCGTCGCTAAGCAGAGACTTAGTGAGCCAGAGAAGATTAACCCTTCCATAGGCAGGATGTGCTAAAAGCGTCCTCATTCACATCAAAGAGAGGGACGTGTAGAGCGACGTGATCTATCTCCTTCTTCTACAACATGTGTAGAAGAACATGCCCCTTACAAGTGAAGGAGAAGACCGAGTCCGAAAAATATCCAATGTGAATTTTTTTTTTTTAAATTCATTTATAGAAAGGATAGAGGAAAAGTTGTAAAATTCTGCAAAATTTTTGGAATTGGAGCAAATTCATTGAAATTGATGTCAAATTTCCCTTTAAACCTAATTTTTGGAGCTTTTTTTCTTTTGCCTCATGTATCCGGTGTAATTAGTCTTTCCCATAGGGCACAAAATGTTTGCATAAATCGCCTCTCTGCATCTCCGTCTCCATATATAATTGTTCTGCGTGCCGCACATAATCCCAGACGTCTATTATTGTATCATCTATGATAGATAACGGAGGCGCTGAGACATGTGGGTACGGGAAGGACGGGGCACAGAGGAGACCGGGAGCAATGATGGAATCGGGGATGGGCAAGGGACGACGGCAGGTGTGGGAAATGGCTTTCCAGTGCGAGGATGGAAAGAAATTGGTGTTGTTCTGCTTGTAGGAAGTAATCTGCGACGTGCCACCTGCCTTCTTGTGAATACCCTCCCGAGAGGCTGGCTGGTGGCTTGACATTTGCAGCTGGTACAATACAGGTGCCAGGTCCTTTTGGGGGTGAGAGGGTTAAGTGCTGGCTCCGTAATAACCACTTTGTGGAAATAGGGAAGGAGAAAAGAGAAGGGGGAGGGTGGGTGCAGGTGGCATGAAGGCTGGCATGAAGGCAGTGAAGAGGGAATGCCAGCACCATCTTCAAAATAGCGCTCGGGTCTGCTGTGCCCCCGCCCCTGCCTTTAAAATTGGGACCGGCACTCTATTAGGGGCAAGGGGGGAACCCCTGAGCAGACACGGGCAGACTCGGAGGAGCAATGCACAGAGCATGTGCCAAACTTATTACCGTGCGCAGAGCAGTGTGCTTTCAATGCCAAACATATCACCTTGTGCAGAGCAAGACGCTCTGCTCCCTAATGTTAGTACTTTGTGAAGACCGTTATGTAACTGTGCCAGGCTGCGGGCACAGGCCATAGAGGGGCCTCACAAACCCCCCACTACTCCGAATATAACAGGGGGCAGCCTGCTGGCACGGGCGACGGGTGTGTCCCCTTTTAAACCAGAAGCGCAGCACTTTGTGGAAGTTAATGAGATTGGCAGGCTGGGCAGCGAACACTGCATAAGGTAATGTTTTTGGCAGAACATTACCTCCACATCATTTGCAAACCATATTACCTTATGCAGGGTCTTGTGTGCCCGCAGCGTGCCAGCTTTGTGCAAAGTATGCCAGGCCTGTCTGAAATGTTGTGTGCACAATGTGCCATCAACAGACAAAGTGAGACCAATCACGTCCTGATGCCCCGCACTTCATAGTGATGACCACCATCTCTATCCTTTTTCTATCATCTTCTTTTCTTTTCAAACTATCTCTATCTATCCATCAAAATTTTATTTTTCTTATCTATATCTATTATCTATCTATTATCCTTTTTCATCTTTTTTATCATTATCTCAAATATCATCTATCTACATCTTCTCATATCTATCTATCCCCATCATCTATCTATCACAACTAACTATCTATCTCATATCTACTATCATCTCATATCTATCTATCTTAAATTTTCCTATCTATCTATTTTATC
>JAODAL010044069.1:0-33240 GCA_025379985.1 Phyllomedusa bahiana
TATGGGGGGGGGCTAAAGGCAGGCATAGGGGGCTATAGGCGGATTGGGGGCTATGGGAGGCATATGGGGGGCAAAAGGGCACATGGGGGGGGTATAGCAGGCTTTGGGGGGCTATAGGCAGACAAATGGGGGCTATAGGCAGGCATATGGGGGGGTATAGGTAGGCATATGGGGGGCTATAGGCAGGCATATGGGGGCTATAGGCAGGCCGATAGGGGGGCGGTATAGGCAGGCATAGGGGGCTATAGGCAGGCATAGGGGGGGCTATAGGCAGGCATATGGGGTAGATAAAATAAGAAACAACTTACTCACCTCGGTCCACGCTCCCCCGATGCGCCGCTCGCTCCGCTCGGCTGCTCTCCCTGCAGCCTCTGCGCTCAGCGCAGGCTGCGCGGTGCTGTGACGTCACCGCGCGCGCCCACGTGACCACAGGGGGCCGGCAGGGGGAAGTAACAGAGCGGAGCGATTGGCGCTCCGTCCTGCTACTATCGAGCAGCGCTGCCTCTGAACGCTCGGGCCGGGGGGTCCCGGGCGTTCAGAGGGAGTATGCGCTGGGCCCCGCAGCTCCCCGCCCGCCGCAGTGAATTGTTAAGTTCACTGCCGGCAGGCCCAGGAGCGGCATTACCGGGGGTGGGGCGGACGCAGTAGAGTTTGCCGGGGCCCCCCTAAGCGCAGGGGCCCCGTAGCAACTGCTCCCCCTGCTACCCCGGTAGTTACGCCTCTGGAGCAAGTGTAGGACTTAGTTTGCTCTATTCACCTCTGTGAGGCCATGGTGGCTATTTCATGGTATCTGTTGGGTTACTTTTCTTCCTGTCCAGTTCAACCTTTTCTCCTGCAAGGTCGATGCAGAGTAAGACAAAGCCACATGAGTTAGAAGACACATTTTGAACAAAAATTCCACCTGATTCCAGATATCGCAATCAGAATACATCATTGGATGTCCAGTCTGTCTTCATCCATATAGTACCTATAACCTGTAATATTACAGTGAGGTGTACTGTTTTATTAATGTACCTTAACAAATTCCTTTGCAAAAAAATTCCAAAGTCTCATTTTTCTTACAGAAGAAATGTATTTTTCTTTCATGCAATGTGTAGTGAATTTCCCCTTCATATAATCCTGGTTAGAGATCCTGATTTTAACAGTAACTATATTTTTTTTCAAAACTTTTCATGTCATAGGGACCTTTCAGAAGCTTAAGTCAGTGTGGGCCCAAGTGCTTATTCAATCATGGATTACTAAAATGGAGAAGCAGAAACACTTCGCTTATACATTTTATATGAATTCCTACTGTCAGAAGAGAGATAAGAAATAGGCAGTACTGTCCCTTTCATTTAGCAATTTGTGGAGGTCCCAAAAGTACGACTTGTCAAATAATTTTTAAAAATGCTGGCTTCTATTTAAAGGGCCTGTCCCATTACATTGTCATACATTGGGTTGCAAACTGTTCCTCATTTTTAAACGTTAGGGTATGTTCAGACGGCATGTTTACTCCGTGTTTCCATATGCTTTTTGATACCTATTTGGATCCGTCTGTCAGACCCCAAATAGACCCAAACAAGCATCTAATAAATAGCAATGTGATTTACATTGCTTTTAATATGAAACACGCATCGTTGTTCAGACGAGTGATCCCCGATGCGTGTCTCACTGCGTCTTTCGGATCTGTCTTTTGGATCCGTTCCAAGAATTGACATGTCAATTATTGGTCCGAAAGACGCAGCAGGAGCCCTATTTAAAATGATGGGGTGCGATCCTGCTGCAACCAACACCCAGCCAAACATTCAGCTACATGTTCGATCTGTTTAGGATCCGATCGACGCAACGTTTTGGGATGCGATTTTCGTATCCAACACAAATGCGAAAACATATCCCGAAACGCCGTGTGAACATACCCTTACAGCCACAAAGCTAAATGTATTAGATTTATATTTTATGTAGAAAGTGAAGTGTAAAGAAAATGATACATGTATTCAGCCCCCTGTACTCTGATACGCCTAAATAAAATCCAGTGTGACTAATTGCCACTAGAAGTCACCTACTTAGTTAATAGAGTACATCTGTGTGTAATTTATTCTTAGTATAACTACATCTGTTTTTTGAAGGCTTCAGAGGTTTGTTAGAGAACATTCGTGAACAAACAGCATCATGAAAATCAACACAAGACAGCTCAGAAAAATTCTAGCAAAGTGTATTGAAGGGTTAGGTTTAAAAAAAAAAAATAGTCCAAGCTCTGAACATCTCACGGAGCACTGTTCAATCCATCATCCATACATGGAAGGAGTATGGCACAACTGCTAATCTACGAAGACATGGCCATCCACCTAAACGAACAGCACTTAATGAGGAGAGCAGTAATTAGAAAAGCAGCCAAGAGGCCGAAGGTCCTTCTGGAGGAGTTGTAGAGATCCACTGCTCAGGTGGCAGCATCTCTCCACAGGATAACTATGTCATGTACTCCACAAATCTGACTTTTATGGAAGAGAGGCAAGAAGACAGCTATTTTTAAAGCAAGCCATGATAAGTCTCATTTGCAGTCTGCAAAAAGCTATGTAGGGGACACAGCAAGCATGTGGAAGAAGGCGCTCTGGTTAGACAAGACCAAAATCTAACTTTTTGGCCTAAGTCCCAAACGCTATGTGTGAAAGAAAGCCAACACTACACATCACCCTGAACACACCATCCCCACTGTGAAGCATGGTGGTGTCAGTATCATGCTAGGGGGAGGCTTTGCTTCAGCAGGGACTGGTAATCTGGTCAGAGTTGTTGGGAAATGGATGGAGCTAAATACTGGGCAATCTTGGAGGAAAACCTGTTAGACTGGAGCATAGATTCACCTTCCAACAGGACAATAATCCAAAGCTACAGTGGAATGGTTTAAATCAAAGCATATTCACATGTTAAAATGGCCCAATCAGTCTTGATCTAAATCCCGTTAAGAATCTGTGGCACTTTTCAGCAGATTCAAAATACTGAATCCACTGAAAATCCAATGAGAATCCAGTGCTGTGTAGACATAGCCTAGAGGTTTGTAATAGGCTGTCTGCACAGATATCTCTCCTTACGGTCATGAGTAAAAGGGGCGATTTTATCAGATTTGCAACAACAACAACTCTTTGAACTGCACTGCATATGGGGTTCTGAAGCAGATTGTCACTGCACCTCTGCTAATGTCGATGCATTTGGCAGAAAAGGCTTCAATTTTCACAGCAGTATCAGAATTCAACTTTTTCTGATTGGTAAAGGGTTCCCTTCTCCATTGTGTCACATTTTCGGCTTCATTGAATGGATGGATGTTGGCGTGTCTGGCAAGAAACATCAGACAACAAACACAACCAATGCTGGAAAAACACAAGCCGGTGGTGGTGGTGTTATGGTCTGTTATGTATTCGTGGTATTTTCTGTGCCCACTTATCCATGTGGAAGGCACGATCAACTGATTTGGGTATGCTATATATCATAATTACTGATTAGTAACAAAATATTTTCTTGTCTCACAGGTAAACCTTACTGAGCTTAAGACCTTCCCTAACCCACCATCTGCTGTGATTAATGTCACTGCCGCTGTAATGGTACTACTGGCTCCAAGAGGCAGGATAACCAAAGATCGCAGCTGGAAAGCATGCAAGATATTCATGGGCAAGGTATCTTTAAAAAATACTGATGACAAACACAAATATCTTCTGACCAAATTCATTTAAATGCTCAATGGTCTTTGTTTTATTCCTTTTATGTTTTTTAGCTACTGTGTAGCTTACCTAGTAACATTTATTATGTGATGTATTAGCTCTATATCTGCATTAGGTGTGTTACACATTAGTTTTTGTGTCCCAACCTTGGCCTAGCAACAAATCATCTGGGTCAGCATGATGGCTCATTGGTTTGCACTGTTACTTTTAAGCCCTGGGTTCCGGAATTTAAGTATTATTATAATTATTACTTATTTTAAAGCGCTGTTAATTCCAGGATGCTGTACATTTCAGGAGGGGAGGGGGGGGGCAGGTTACATACATAATAACTAACAAAGTACAAAGTCAATACTAAATGACTAACAACTTGTACAGGGAGAGAGGACCCAATCCATGAAGGCTTGCAATTTGCCAGAGAGGAGGATAGAGACAGAAGGTGAGGGGCAGACATGTTTGTGGGGTGGAGCAGTGGCAGCAGGATTATTGTGAGTTGACGGCTATCCTGAAGAGATGGATTTTCAGGTCACTTTTAAAATTAGTGAGGGTGTAGGAGAGTCTGATATGTTGTAGCAATGAGTTCCAGAGTATGAGACGGAGATGTATGGGGGGAAAGGTTATAAGGAGCCTTGTAGGTCATGGTTAGTAATTTGGACTGAATTCACTGGGCAATGGGTAGCCATTGAAGGGATTGGGGTAGACGAGAGGCATAGTAGTAGCGAGGAGAGAGGTGGATCAGTTGGGCAGAGGAATTGAGGATGGATTGAAGAGAAGCAAGAGTGGTAGATGGTAGAGAAGGATGTTGCAGTAGTCTAGGTGGGAAATGACAAGGGCATGGACTAGCATTTTTGTACTTTTGAAGTTGAGAAACTAACAGATTCAAGAAATATTTTTAGGTGGAGGCGGCAGGCAGAGGTAAGGGCTTGGATGTGTGTCTCGATGGACAGAAAGGAGTCAATGGTTAAGGGAGGAGTCAAAGGTTTGATTCAACAACATCTGCATTAAGTTTGCATGGGCTTCGTCTAGATTCTTTGGTTTCTCTTCTCCAAAATCAAAGTGATAGGTGAGGTGTCTTCCTATGAATTTGGCACTACTCTGAGTCTATGTGTTTGAAATGGGGAACTGAAGTGTGTGATGACAATCTTTGTACAGTGCTAACTAATATGTTAGTGCTATATAGGCAACAATAAATAAGTAAAAATACAGTTTAATAGACACTTGCATTAGTATATTCTCTGTACTGTTTCTTGTATTACAATATTCTATACAATTAATTTCTCAATACAGGTTGATGACTTTTTGCAAGCATTAGTCCATTATGACAAGGAGCATATTCATGAGAACTGTTTGAAAGTAATAAAGGAACAGTATCTAAAGGACCCAGAATTTAACCCAGACCTGATTCGCTTAAAGTCGTTTGCAGCAGCGGGTCTTTGTGCTTGGGTCATCAATATTGTGAAATACTATGAGGTAATTCTTTGCCACTTACCAACTGATTGTACATGTGTACCATGTATTGCACAAAAAAAAATGTTGTTTGAAAATATTTATTTAGGATACTTCCATAAATCCTGTACCTCATTTGTAAAGAAGAAGAAAGAGCAACGTTCAGCTTCCAAAACGTGCAAATTCTTTATTAAGTGCAGGAGACATTAAAAAGCAGACTGCTACCACCAGCTGACGCGTTTCAGGCCACGTGAGCCCTTACTCATTGCTGTGATTAACGGCCCACGTGGCCTGAAACGCATCAGCTGGTGTTAGCAGTCTGTCTTTTAATGTCTCCTGCACGCAATAAAAGAATCTGCAGGTTTTGGAAGCTAGACGTCGCTCTTTCTTCTTGCTAAATATCGATTGTCTTCACAAGTCCATGCATCCATTAAAATCGGTGAGCTGGTGTTTTGCTAAATCTATTTACCTCATCTGTAAGGAAGGTTGTTAAGTAATGTAAGCAGTGAGAAGGTGCAGGGCAACATACTGATAGAAATGGTGATTTTTATATGTTGCTCTCTATGATTTACATAAACTACCTGCATTGTAAATTAGTTATGCCTCACTATTACTATCAGGAAATTAGATGACATCTTGTTCTACATCTTCCTCCATTTATATCTCCTATGGTAACCTATGCACCACAAGCAAGAAGGGGAAGATTTAAGTAATGGCAAAATAAAGGACATGATGTATGATTTCTTACAATTGTGGTGTGAAATTGGTGATTCCTTTACACAAACATCTGTGCTGTACAACCAGATTGCTATTAAAGGGATTGACTCACTATAAGGATTTATTTTTATGTTATGTTAAAGATCTTGCAAAAACAAGTAACTTTGCAATATGTGTCCATCAACAGTGTCCTACCTATTCCTAGATATCCCCTCTTGTATGGGCTGCATCAGCTCCTCAGGTCGCTGAATAGACCTGTTTGATCTCTCCTGATAGGCTGTCTGCACTGGTCGCTATAGCTACAGACCTGGCTTCTACTGCAGCCTAGTGGAAGCCAGTAAACATGTCCCTGAATTCAAAGTGAAACCAAGAAAACAGGACTGAGGTCAGATAATTCAATGTAGTGAGACAACCCCTTTAAGTATAAATAGGAGGCTTTTTCACAAAGATTTTGGTGCTGAAAGCAAATGAACTTTGGTGAGGAATTCACTCTATTTTCGCATTGAAGTCTATTGTGGGAAAAGGGCCTTTTATAATCCATTAATAAAAATATTATTAAGGACTGAATTTTACACCAGGAACATATATAAAAATAAAATTGTGTATATGCAAGTAGCTATATTATGTCAATCTTGAAAAAAGATTAAAATAAAATAATGTTTGTCAATACATAAGTGTGTAAGGAACCTACAGATTACAAGGATAGAACAATAAAATATAAATTCAAATGTAATATGAAATGTATTAAAGAAAAAAAAACACTTTTTTTTTTTTTTTTTTTTAAGGTATATTGTGATGTTGAACCCAAACGTAGAGCATTATCACAAGCCAATGATGATCTTAAAGGAGCTACTGAAAAACTTGATGCAATTCGTAAAAAGCTTCAAGTAAGTCTGTGGTGATTTTATGTTGTAAAATATGATAAAATTATTAAAAGCAGTTTTCAGTATTACAATATGGATGGCTATTCCTTCGTGTCGGACTGGTGGCAGCTTGATCGTATTGTACGCGCGGAGAGATAAGTGATATGTCAATTATTTGTGGCAATTACGCTCCGCGAGTAATGAATGTCTATGGGGCCGGCGGGCCTGCCAGCCCTCCCGTGCTTTGGGAATACGTGCTCATCAGCGCGACTCCCAAAACACCAGGTGTATTGTGGCGCGTACTGTATGCGCCGCAAATATGCCGTGTGAACATACCCTTAGTGAAGTGCAGCCTGGACAGTCACTTTTAGTGAAAACAAAGGATAAATATTTAGATATTCACCCAAGGCAATGTGTAGAAAACCAATAGATGTGAAATGCTGTCATGGGTAGTTCTGTTAAAATGTTGGCACAGCTTGGGCATCTCTAAGGGGGACATGTATGAAAACTGTCTAGGTCGAAGACTTTCTTTGTTGCCCATAGCAACCAATCAGAAAACCCGTTTCATTCTTTCCGAGCACTATATGGGATGTAAGGGGACCTCTGGTTGCTATGGGCAACAAAGAAAGTCTAAGACCTAGATAGTTTTCATACATGTGGCCCTAAGTGCATACAGTTCACATTTAAATACTTAACAAACCACTTTGTAACATATGTATATTTGAATATTCCTCTAGGACTTGGACAACAATTTGAAGAGATTGACACAGTCTTTTGAGAAAGCAACCGGAGAGAAAGTCAAGTGCCAAGAAGAGGTTAATCACACTAACACCACCATAGAATTGGCCAACAGACTTGTCAAAGGACTGAGGTGAGAAAAGTTCTTATTTTGTATCTAAAAATATGGGGATAATCTTATAACAACAACACGTGATTTTGTGGGTCATTCCCATTTTTATCATAGATCATTTTGATAAATCATGCTATTTAACCCTTTCCTGGCCATCATAATGCTATACTAAGTGGTAAGCGGCTCATTCATATTAATACAGTGCAGTGCGGTGATGATATGCCTACACAACCTAAAGGAGAAACATTTAAAAAGTTATAATGTATTCAGAGGTATGACAGAACTTGTCATTTTCTTCAGGGTTTTACTGGCAATCAAATATGTACAGCATTTTACAAAAGTCTTGTAAAATACCACTGCCAACGATTCCCCCAACTACAGCCCACTGCTCCTCCTAGTGAAGACTTCACAGACATTAACCATGGTAATAAATCATGTCACGGTCCTACGAATGCAACATCATAGTGCCATGCCACAGTTGATTGCCATCATCATGTGACACCAATACCGGGCAGAGCAGGTAGGGCCTTCAGAAACAGTCCATTGTAAGACTTAAAGGGGTTTTGCCACAATCTCATTTCATACCTCCTGTATTCAGCTCTGTGTGCTCAGAAGGGGGCGTGTGTGATTTGTTTGAATTGCATATCATGTGATCCAGCAGGCTGTAGTCAAAGAAAGGTCTGTTTATGTAAAGTATTGTGAGTAGCTGGGAGGTAAAGTTTTTACCTTCAGACACAAGGGGTCCTAGGTTCAAGTCCCTGCAGGAACCAAACCTGTGGGGTATTTTTCTCTTAATCAATGCACAGACCTCATTGAGGTTTCTTTTTTTTATTATTTGCACTTTTTGACTAATTACTAAGGAGTTCAGAGGACTGGAGTACAATGACAGTACCTGAGGTTCGAACACTCAGTAGCTGCCTGAGAGGAAAGGAGAGGTGATGTCTGACCAGGATTGAGGAGCTCTCAGCCCTGGTCGTATCCCCTGGAGACAAGCTGTAAACAATTGATCACTAAAGGAGCAGCTAAAACAAAAACGGTGCAGAATTTTTAATAATAATGAATGGTGAAAATGTTTGTTATTTAATTTTCAAGCTTCCCACGTCAATATTACTCCATGGCAAAACCCCTTTAAGTATTTTTAAAATATTTGTTCACTTTCCTTGCATGGTAGGGTTTTTCTGAGCAGAGAAAACTGTTGAGGTTTTCACTCTTCAGGGTAGGCCTACACATAGCAGATTCTTCCAGTCCAAATCAGCTGTGAATTCACAGAAAAAGCAGCATTTGTTATATGCAGATTTTGCTGTGATTTTCCCTGTGGATTTTATCCCTGATTCCTGGAACTGAGTGAAATCTGTTTTAAAATCTACAATGGAAAATCTTAAGCTGCAGATTGGAAAATCTTTACATGTCAGTTTTACCTGCAAAAAGTGCAGAGATATTGTAAAATCTCATCTACTTGGCAAAAAAGCAGATAAACCAAAACATAAAACATTGCACCAAAACTGTAGCTTTAGACTGTGTTCCATTTTTTTATTTTTTTGCTGTAACTAAAACACGTGCAAAAATGCAATCTATAGAAAACTATAATGTAATGAAATAAAAAGAACTGAGTAAACATAGAGAACTGCAAGTTATATTTTACAGGTAGTAGGTTGTGTGTAATTATGAATAGAAACCGTTAAAAGAACATTTCCTAGTACTTGGAAAAAAAAATAAAAAATTGGATTCCAGGTGTGAAGAAGGGCTGCGAGTTACTCCCTTCCTTATTGTTATCACCATTGAACTACTCAGTCAGTCATCTCTTAAGGTGGCCATACAACCTAAAAAAACAGTTGATCGATCACTCACTTAGGGGACAGCTGTTTCTCCAGTTATTCCCAGATATATACATGTTGGTTTGGCTCTATTTGCAGTTTTTTTTTTCATATTTTATCTAATTTTCATTGCAAAAGAGTACAATACAATACCACATCCCAGTGGGCTCCATTGGGCATCAGCAGTAACTATTGTACTACGGATCTGGCAGAGTGTTATGAACTGAAACAACAGCTGTCCGTTCCAAGTAGCTGGGAAGGTTAAAAAAGCCATATACGAATACTACTTTGAAAGGGTTGTCTTATCTAGCTATATTCACTCTTTACAGGCTCATACTTTCTGTATAGGCTGTTGGCAGGTGTACATGTCATCTCTGCTAGCTCCTATTCCTAGCTGAGTCTGTTACAGGGACATTACTGATGGAATTGTGAAAAACGGGGATACTGTGCAAGAACAATGTCTGGCTATAAATGTGAGCTAGCAGAACTATATTTGTAATAAGAGGAAGCTTCTAGTGAGACAGAAAAGCTTACATGCTTCCAAGACACATTGGTAGCTGCTGAGTGACTCTGTTATTTGTAATTACACATAAATGTTCTCTGCAGACCTGACTAGATGGTACAAGGCTGTTCCCAGGTCAGTAACTCTAAGGGCGCGTCCCCACGGCAGAGGACAAATTCCGGTCGGTTTATCCGACCAGTACCTGTCCTGTTTTGCGGCCGTCCCCACGGCCGCGGGGGGTGGGGGCCTTCTTTTCTCCGCGATGAACGGAAAAAAGCCCTCCCCCTTCACATTCACAAGCACAGGTTCCGTCCGAAAACCGGACGGAAGATTGTGCTTGTAGAATGTTTTGAGGGCGGAAAAACCGCCGGACATAAGACCTGTGCAGTGGAGACTGCTGCATGTTTTTTCCATAGAGCCCCGTTGTGCTCATTTTCGGACGGTTTTTCAGGAGGTTTGCAAAACCGCAAACCGCCTGAAAAACTGGCCGAAAACCCTTGCCGTGGGGACATGCCCTAAGGGTTAAACTTTTTCTAAGTAGAAAGATAAGACAAGAGAGTAAGAAGCAAGCTTTATTCTGCAGATAAAACATAAAACAGACTGATGTCACTAGCCTGGCCACTGCAAGAGCAAAGAGAGGAGGTCCAAAACTAGAGGAGCTTGTCTAAACAAGCAGGAGATAAGGACTTCCCTAACTCTAAAATGAAGCAAAATTGGAACAGCAATGTATTTGTTAATATTTTTATTTACCTTTGCCTTCATTTTTAAAGCCAATAAATAAAATGAGCACACCCCTTTTATGCTAGTATGACTAACAATAGTAGCAGTATGATTGGTCACACTGAGTTTGGGTGCTGCTGTGCGCATTGGCTCACTCTTTTGATGTATTGATGAGATCCTTAGCAGGGGCCATCTCTATTATTTTTTGGTGTATTTTTTGATGCGTGTTTTTTTTTTGTTGTTGTTGTTCTTTAAAGAAACCCACAGCATTATTTGTTGTGCATTTCTGCTAAAAAAAAAAAAAACGCATCAAAAAACGCTCAGTGTGAATGACACCGAAGGTATTGCTAGTTTGTTTGAGAACTTTTAAATCAAGTAGTAATGTAATGTATCAATAGGATGAAATGTGAGATCTATTTACAAAGGGAATAAACGCAATTTAATTGGCGCACATGAACAACGATATCTAGAAGGTTATTTCCTCTTTATCGCGTAGACCTGGAAGCTGATAAATCCGTAGAATAATTCAGGGAGTTTATATTTAATCATTAACTAACTCCTAAGCTGAGCAGCTGTTAAAAATTAGAAATGGGTCATCTTAGCCAAGATGACATTACAAGCAATCTATAATACATTAGGATGAGATTATAGTGATTTTTAACTGTCTAGAAATGTATTACACTGCATGTTCCTACACTTAAACTCTTGTTAGCCAATGTCACTTTTGATTTATGATGCATGGATGGTATGTTGAAATTATTGAAGATTCAAATAGATGATCATTCCATGTTTAGAAAATCTTCAAGTTTTTTAAAGTTCTCTCGATGATTAAAGAAAGGATTTTCATTGTTGTTTATAACTTACTCACAAGCAGAATTCTTAAAATGGATGTTACATGTTTTTTTCAGATTCTAAATGAACTGAGTTTTCTGCACAGTATGTGATAAGTTAAAGTGGCAGAATTACTTACTTGGCTCCTAATAACATCCTGATTACTTTAGATGCAGCAACTTCCGTAGTTGGAAATATTTTATTTCTCCAAGCCTCCGTCATTTTGATGATTTAATTGCTTCTGAAGTCTAACAAACTGGTATTAAGAAAACATATTTTTTTCTGCAATGCTTTAATGAAACTCATTTGAGCTTTAAAGCAGGATTAGATATAAGAATGTGGAAATATAATTATATTTAAAACTGCTATTATATTCTTTATTTACAGTATTTGCTGTAAATACATCTTCCTTGTTACCTATTATTAAAATAGCTAGAAGAATTTAAAAATATATGGAACTGAGCATATAATAATCCAAAAATTGTGACTATACTAAAAGTATTAGTTGTATCTCTCCATACGGTCTGTCTCCAACAGGGCTGTTCCTAGGCTAAATTGCACTCAGGGCGGGGTGAAGAAATTTCTTTCCCGCACGTTCCCCCCCTCGTAGCATAATGTACCACGATGCGACACAGTGCATCACCAGCAACCAAAGCCAAAATATACAAAAAGTTCTAGTTCTGTCCTAGTTCACATCTACATTCAAGACTCCAGAGGCTGCAGTACATCGGTTATATGATGGACCCATTGACTACCATGGGATCCATTAGGTTTCTGTCATGGTGTCTGTTATTTTATGGCATCGTTTTTGATGGAAGCTCAGGACAAAACATCTGACACATATGTGAATTTAACCTAAAGCCCTGTAAATGGATAACATTTTATTATTAAGGAAATATATATCCTATTTTTTTGACTATCCTAAGTCACATACTGAAATATAATCTTTTTTTCTAATCTGTTTTTATTTTCTGACTCCAGGCATCCGACATACTTGTTAACAGCAATGCAAAAATATACTTTCCAGCAGTCACACGGACTTATAAAACTGTAGACTTATACTGACTCATTGACCTATATAGGAGAGTGTTGTGGGCATGCTCTATGAATTGGGCAGAGATCATTGTGCCTAGTGAAGAGGAAGTAAGCTGTAACCATCATCTATTTTCAGTGGTGGATTGGGTGTTATCTGTCAGCTATAAAACTGATATGATAGCTTTCATTGTAATCTTTCCTATGATGATCATTAGATCACTGCTAAAAAGCCATCTCTAAAGAGCAGAAAAATTCAGTCATAGGACTCAGTGGCCAAATTATTGAAAAAAAAACCTCCAACAAAAATGCATTTAAAAATGTGTTTAACCATTGGTAGTTTTCTAACAATACACTCCCGCTAAATTCTGTGTTTATGCAAGACATTTGTACTTCTGTATTAGAAAAGTAGTCCAACTGCTGTTGAGATATACTAGGAAAAAAATCAGCCCAGAATGTTGGTAACATGAACATGATGATGAAATATGAACATGTCCTTCAAAGTAATCCAGTAAGTCAGTTGTTTGTATAAAACAATAATAGATAAATTATGGATGTATTTGTCACTACATATAATTACTGACAGAAAGAAGTACCTTATCCTCAGTCCTATCCTATTCTATCCGTTTTTACCCTTAGTCTGAAAATGTTCGTTGGAGTGAGTCCATCAAAAATTTTGAAGTTCAGGAGAAGACCTTATGCGGTGACGTGTTGTTGACAGCTGCATTCATATCATATGTGGGGTCATTTACAAAGCGTTATCGGCAGGAGCTTATGGAACTAAGGTGGCTTCCTTTCCTCAAGTCTCAGAAGGTAAATTTATATAAACCTCTATCACTCGTTTGCTTACTTTTGTTTGTTCCTGCTTTTACTTTAGCCAAGAAAGACAGCAGGCCATGTCTACAAATGACCATCTAGGTTAAATATCTGAACATTCCTTTTTAATCCCTTCTATTTTTTATTATCACTAAAGCCTGGTTCACATCTTTCCATTCAAAAAGGATGGAACAAATTTATATCCAAAAACAGACATTGCAATCTTTTGTGTTTTTTAACGGATTTGTAACACAGATTCATTGAAACCATAGATACTTTTGTTTCCGTTTGTGTTGATTTGTGTTCTGAACTTTGTGTGTGCATACACAGAAAAATAACAAGATCCATTTAACAAATATAAAAACATATACAAAAGGTTACCCATCTGTTGCATCCTTTTTCATTTGACTTCAGTGTTAAAGAAACAAAAGAAATGTGATGAAACAGAGCCAAACTGAAGCAATGTGAAAGTCTAAAGAGCCCATTGGAATCAAGTGGTTGAATAGTCTTTTCTGTTGTTCTGATTCCATGATCGAATAGAAGAATAGAAAGGTGAATGTGAACTAGGCCATAGTCTTTCTGCTTTCATTCAAAATTGGGAGTCACCTGTGAAGTTTTTATTTAATATTTTGAGGGATGGATTATATTGTTTGCTTTTTTTTATATCTTATTAAAGTATAAACAAAGGATAATGATAACCAGTTGAAAATAATGTCTGGTTGGAGTGATCACTATACACCTGCTCACTGCTTCTGAATATCAGCAGAATTCACAGAAAAAATGGGACATAATTTCTCAAAGAAAAAAAAGGAAACACGGCCATGCACACAGCTCAAAAGCTGGAATGAGACTGAACCCAGCAGAGAGGCAACACCAGCCCCCATGCTACTTAGGGAAAATACACAGGTGCAGCTGATTGCTAAGCAGTAGGCCCACACACCTCACCACTAGGGGAACAACCAGACTGCACACATTTTTATAATACTGGCACCCGTTTATCGTTTATCTATATGCAATTAGAATACCAGCAACCGCCTCCCTCATATATTGAAGGTGTGTGAGTGGTTGTCTTACGGGTATTTTTGCATTTATGCAGTCTCCCAATGTATTGTACTGTGGCTTTTTTGCATGCTGTGTGAATAGGTGTCAATTTAATGTGCAGTCTGGCTGTTCCCCTAGTGGGGAGGTGTGTGGGCTACTGCTTAGCAATCATCTGCACCTGTGTATTTTCCCTAAGTAGCATAGGGGCTGGCGTTGCCTCTCTGCTGGGTTCAGTCTCATTCCAGCCTTTGAGCTGTGAGTATGGCCGTGTTTCCATTTTTTTTTGTTTGTTTTTGGTTTTTTCTCAGCAGAATTAGTTACATGGGTCATGGAGTTTGACGGTGGTAATACACTTTAGATAGTTGTTGGCTGATAACTATTTCTCTTGACCCCATCATACACATGTATAATTGGCTATGCAAGCGTGTTCTCAGTATCTGCTATCAGGGAAGGTTTCGGATACGCATTAGATGGTATGCTGTGGATCTGCATATAGGACATGTGTCAAACTCAAGGCCCATGGGCCAAACCCATCTCGCCACATCATTTTATGTGGCCCACAAGCGCTTAGACTCAATGAGCAGGGATAGACAAGGTCCTAAAGCAGAAGGACAAGTTCATCGCTTTACCTGGAGGATGCAGCCAGTCCTCTGTGGAGATGGAGGTGCCAGCACCCCCACTCTTTTTAGCAACTAATAAGTGGTGGTATAACTCTAACAGCCCTATCCAAGCACCCTAGGCACCTTCCAATGGTCTTTTGAGAACAACCATAATGCTAATGGGCCCCTCGGTTCAAATGAGTTTGATAAATCCAAATGTAGGATTTCAGTGAGTCGGCGTTATTGTAAGCACTCCCTTATACTGTGTTGTTCTGCAAACCGAAATAGACAAAGACTAATAATGTCTTTGAGATAAGACCTCTAGACCAACAATTATCAAATCCCACAGAAGAGGTAAAGTCCTAAAACATAACTTTTAATAATAATAAAGATAAAACCTAAATAACTCGACGTCTCTAATAAACAAAAGCCCTAAAAGACTAGACAAAACTCCCTATCCTACCGTAACAGGACGATCGCCCTGATAAGGGCGCTCCCGACAGGAACCTAACCCTGATCTATGAAAAATACTGTCATATACTCCAATCTCGTAATCTCTTGTTCTGCAAAGCAACTGAAGCCTCTTTACTTCGCTCTCTTAGTACCTTAAAGCTTATATTTTGACGATCTGTTGCACATATAAATTGCTTATATTTTTCTACAGTAGAAAAAATCTTTATGTAGCTATGAAATGGTGCTGAAGTGAATTGAAACTAGTTGTTGGAAATTATTTATTATTGCCATACAGTGATTGTTTGATGCAGTAGCATAATGTTTTTCTATATAATGCTCTATTAAGTTGTCTTTTAAGCATGCTCACTTTTAAATGTTCTATTGCTCGATAGGAACTCTTGGCCCTATTTTTAGCACATTTTGCCTTATTTTTAGCACACTGTCAGTTTACCTATTTTAATTATGGAGGGAAAAGTCTCTCTTCTAAAATATGATGCCAAGCAGCAAAGTGCAGAGAAGTGCACAATTTGATATAAAAAAAAATGTGGATGATAGCAATCTCTGTACAGTGCTATAAAACAGATCAGTGCTATATAGATTACTAAAATAAATAATAATAACAATAATAATAATTTCAATGTTCCATTCTTTCTATATTTATCTTACTACTTCTGAAATTAAACTAATATATACTTTGATTATTTAACCATTGGCCTAGTTTAATCTAAACTAATATCTAATGTATAGTTTTTGCATTCTATTACAGTCCAGATTAAGGGTTTTACTAAATCACATTTTCTCCATTCAGGTTGCAATTCCAATATCTGAAGGTCTAGATCCAATTGCTATGCTGACTGATGATGCTACAGTAGCAGCCTGGAATAATGAAGGTTTACCTGGAGACAGAATGTCAACGGAAAATGCCACCACTTTAATAAACTGCGAGCGATGGCCTCTTATGATAGATCCGCAGCAACAGGGCATCAAATGGATTAAGAATAAATATGGAGCTGCCTTAAAAGTTATACATTTAGGACAGAAAGGGTATGTGTGTAATACAAAATATAACAGGACAGACTTGTTATTTTTACAGAAATACATTTATTTTGAAGATGCATTGAAGCTATTTGATTTATTGTTTGCGCCGTCAAAGTGCCCACCTAGAATGTGGAATGTAGAAGGTTATAGGAACTTACTTTATTAGCAGGGCACGCACAGGACTGCTTTTCCGGTAAAATACAAGTCCTAGACTTATTACTAAAGTACACTTTCGCCCAAAAGTTTGACTTGGTACACATGGCAAGTTGTGAGAAGCTGAATGACTCTCATAGACACACTGCTTAGTGACAGTAAAGCCATCAGTACATTACCGCTATGCAAATACAGGGAAGGACACATGATTTTCTCAAGGGTGGGGGAGAATAAAAAAATATTATGAAACTTTGGCTGGACACAGAGTGTTCTACACACTGCACTTGGCCCCATTCTTATAGCTCCTTCTACTGTTGGCTGAATACAGGATGTGGCTGATGTTTATTGGGCGTAGGGGTTACTAGTTTCCTATTTGAGAAAATAGAGTGGGATACCATCTTCCTTAAAGAGGACAGCCACTTCTTCTACTCAATAAAGTCTGCTGTACTCTACAGCCTGCTGTACCTGCTCTAGTACTGTTTTGCCGGAAGAAGACTCTTGCTAATAGAAATAGGCAGAAAATGTTTTCTCTCAGTGCAGGATAGGCTATGTACAGCAGACTTTTCTGGACAAAAAATGTGGCTATAGCAGTTCATGCAGTCACAACCTTTGCACATCGTAGTCTGAGAAAAGTGATACTTTATTGTTCTTCTTTATTGCAGTCAGTCTCTAAATTAGGGGTGCACAACATGCGCTCCCAGTGCCCCGCTGTGCAGTTCCCCAGCCATCAGGACATAACCATGCTTTATATCTGTCCTCCTACTTCAGAATGTAATATTCACCATTTGCCAGCTGCATTCAACTGTTGGCACTGTAGTGGCTGGCACGGTTATGGTGGGTTCTGTATGGCTGACACTTATGGTGGGCTCTGTATGGCTGGCACTGTTATGATGGGCACTGTATGGCTATCATTGTTATGATGGAAACTGTATGACTGGCACTGTTATGATGGGCACTGTATGGCTGGCACTGTTATGGTGGATACTGGGTGGCATTCACTGTTTATAGTGGAAACTGTATGGCTGACACTGTTATGGTGGACACTGTATGGCTGTCACTATAGGGCTGTATTTGATATTTCAAGCAACCTAAATGAGCAATCCAGTAAAAACCTGTTTTTGTATTATTTGTTCCTCAAAGGAGTATTTATTTCAGACATGATCACTAATTCACAAGATAAACCATACAAATGTCTGATAGATAGAAGACTCCAAAGAGGAGGAGATAAGTTGGAGAGGAGGCTATATATGTGTGGCGTTCTCTCGTTTTAGTTGTGAAACAGCTACTACTGTAACCCCCAACAAATACAATTAAAATAGGTGCCTCTTTTTGAAGTACTGAGCAGGAGACCTCCTATTCTGTTCTCTAACGGTCCCTAAACCAAAACAGCTCTTTTGGGTATTTGCAATTTAAGTGCCATAAAGCTTTCAGAGTTGGCTTACTTCTCTAAGATTTACTGAGACCTCCGGGAGAGGTACAATATGACAGTGTGACCAGAAAATGTTGTGCACCTCTGCTCTACACTACTCCCAAAAAGTTAGGGTTATTTAGCTTTTGGGTGAAATTTACGGAAAATGTAAAAGTTTCACGCTACAGTGATATTTTATCCTGAAAGTCGGCCATTTAAGTCATAGTGTGCAATGCTGATTTTCTCATCTCAAACAATTTAATGAAAAAAAAGCCATCAACAGTGGAGGGTCTACACCATCAAACAATATAAGCGTCTCTGTAACGTGTCATGTGGCCTTGCGCATCAATTACACCTTCACAACGACGTCTCATGCTGTTCACAAGTAGAGTTATTGACCGCTGAGGCATGGTACCCGACTCTTCTTGAAGGGTATCCCCCCCAGGTCATTGAGGTTCAGGGGTCCAGAGTTACAAGCTTCTACTCAGTGACTCAACTGATCCCATAGATTTTCAAGGGGGTTCAGGTTTGGAGAAAGTGAGGTACCCCAGTCTGCAACAGCCGTTTCCTAATGATGCAATCTTGATTAACTGGAACATTGTCGTCCATGAAGATGAAATTCATGCAGAGGCACAATGACTGGATTAATTATGTTATTCAAGTAGTAAAAGCCGTCATTGTACCATTCACAAAGTGTAGGGTTGTTCTATATTGACTAGACACACCTGCCCACATTGTAACACCAGCACCACTAAAGGCTAGTTTAGTGACAACAGTGGCTGATGCATAGCATCTCCTTGACGTCTCTAGCATTGTTGGCGGCGATCATTCTGCTCAGAGTGAATTGACTTTTATCACTGAACAGCACTGAGGACCACGGATACCTTGTCCAGCGTAGATGCTCTATGACCCTTGCAAGACGATGTATGTGTCTGTTGCTGGGGTCAGATACCCTTGCTTATCATCTAGCACACAGACCATGCTGATGTAAATGGTAATGAGTGGTCTGATTTGACACGTGGTTAGCTCTCACCACCCTTAAACATGCCTGGAGTTGTGTGGCATTCATCACCTGGTTCCACAGGACATTGCTTACAATGAAGCAGTCATCAGTGTGTGATGTAGCCCAAGGATGTCCATTTCTTTACCTTTTTGTGACTCTTACAGTCTATCTGTGATGACACTCTGTGACACTCTAAACTCAGTGGCCACTTCCGTCTGAGAGCATCCTGCTTGAAGCACAATGGCGAGGTACTGTTGATCAATTGTAAGGTGTTGTCTTGGTCTCATGATGTCAAAATGTAAACAGCATGATGGGGAGGACTGTTTAAATACCAATTCAAATTGATCCCCTAAATTTAATGGGTGATTCAGGGATCAAACACTTGTTGTAAAATTTACCATTAAGCTCCTTGTACTGAAACATTGAACAGTTGGACATCTGCATTCTAAAGTTAAGAGATGGTCTCACTTAGTGCATTTTACAAACATTTCAAGCAATGTTATGTTCATACTGAATATGAACTACTCACTTTTTGTGAGTAGTGTAAATCATACAGTTACCATATAATATCACTATACAAATGTCAAACATTATCACCTGATTACGCCCATGTGTTACCTCCACACAACATCTATATTACATCTCCATACTGTTACCAAGTAATACCTCCACACAAGAACCACATTACCAATGCTTAGTGATTGAATAATGCCACCATTGACTTAAACCACTATACACAAATTTAATATTTCCACCATACATTGTCCACAAAATGGTAGAACCATTTCTACATAGACGCTCTTACCCTACCAAATTAAGATTAACATCTAATCTTGTGTTCTTGATAGAGTAGCTCAGTCTATAATCCTCTCTGTTTCCTGCGCTGTCAGCGGTATTCCACAGGTAGGCACTATGACACCAGTGACCTGTGTTGAGTACCTAATGCTATATGGGCCACAGAGCTGAAGTGCCTGCAGTCTAACAAAATATATGGTGGGGTAGTGAGCCATTGATTCAGTGTCGGACTGGGGTGTCTATGGCCCACACATTGAGTTGATTTTAGGAGCCCACCTTACAACTATTGTAAATGACATTACATGCCTCCTAAACTCTGCATCTTGCTTTATGAATATCCTTTTATGTTTTTTAGCCTCACCTGCGGATGTATATGCAGTTAAAAAACAACTCCAGGTCTACCATGTCCAGGGGTCCACCGGGGATTTCCCATATTCCCCTGTGGTCCAATCCGAGCCTGCGTTGGTTCCATACTTCCCCATAGTATACAGTTGAAAGGGAAGCAAAGGTGCAGCTATAACTGTGTAAACCCACTCCCTTTCGTATACTCACCTGAGTATAAATATAGTTACCATCTGCAGTTTATCAAAGATTGCATATAAGACAGGATACACATAATATAGAGTAATCATCACATTCCTATTACATTATTTAGTACCAGTTGGTAATCAATCTTTGGCATGCTACAGAGCTCACGTCCACTGTGCAGAGAAATGCAACACAACTCCGTTCAAGTCAATGATAGCGGTACAGCATCTAAACGGGAGCGTTGTTGTGCAGTTCTGGATCCATCACACAATGGATATCACTGGCACCTAACACTGATTTGCACAGAGATCTATTGGGTTTCATTAAGGTGCCTTGTTTTTACTGGAAAAAAAGTGCAAGACAGAAGCGAACAGCGTCTTCTATATTGTTAAACCTTCATATACACAATTACAGAATAATGAGGATATTTGTAAAATATAAAAACGATCACCACAAACAAGTGAATTATAAAAGAGTTAAAAAAAAAATCATCTTCGTGACGCAAACCCTTCAAAAAAGATATTATGGGCGACATGCATGAAATTTGGCGTTTACATTCCAAATTTCATGCGCATTATACTGTCATAGAATGCGCCTGATTTATGAACCCGCTCTACAGCGGGTCATAAATCAGGCGCATTCTAGCGCTCGGGTGACATTTCTGGATCAGGTATACCACTTTGAAAGTGGTATACCTGTTCCAGCTGTAATGCGCCTAGAAATGCCATAGCAAAGCTATAAATATGCAGCTTCGCTACGGTTCTAGTGCGCCCCGCATGCGGGAGATTTGAAAATGTATGAACGGGTCTGCGCCTGATATATGGGCTGAAAAGAAGCCAGATATCTGGCGCAGCCACGTTCATATATGTCGCTCCATATTTTCCTAGTTATTTGTAATAGGGACCATATATTTTAATATGGGGTTGCTCCCCATGGGCCACATGTATGAACCTGTTTAGGTCTAAAACTCACTTCTTTGCCCATAGTAACCTATGGGCAAAAGAGTGAGTTTTAGACCTAAACAGCTTCAAACATGTGGCCCATATTGTTGCCCATATTCTAAATATCAATGTGAAAGGGGTTGTCAAGTATTCTTTGTAAACTAAATTGGGATAGATATGCTGTAATAAAATATATATTACTAAAAGGAGCACCCCAAAAGGTGACGTCATTAAATGGCAGGTAACCACTGTAGTCAATCAATGGCTGAAGCACTCATGAGCCGACTGCCCGGAGCTGGACATAGACAAAAGAACAGGGCAGGTGGCTTGTAGCATCATTATTGTAATTAAGTTGAGTGGAGAGGTAAGAATGTGTTTTTTTAATACTATTATGATGACATACCTACTCCAATTTTATTTTATTTATTTTAAAAAAAAAAAGCTGGACACCCCCTTTTGTCTATTGGGGTTACCAGGACAATGAGGGTACAGACCCATAGACTGCATACATCTCCTCTAAGGTATAAATTCTTCAACTGAATGATGATAATAAATTGAAAGTGACTCTAAAATGACTGCGTACATGCAGTTTATCCCTGGGTCACCAGTTTGGTGATCAGCTTCTGCTGTATTGAAAATTGTGTGTCTTTCACAATTTAAATATATGCCTTCTGTAGACTGCATGTGAAAGGTTAATTTTTTACTCTGTTTTCTGCCTGTCATTACAATTAATAAGACGTAAATATGGGCATGCACAAAACCTCTTTCTAGAATCTTAGCATTGCCATATGTTAATGCTATAATTCATAATCTCATTGACAACAAAAATAATGTTATGCTAGCTATATTAGTCTTTATCAGCAGCCCCCAATGAAGCACTTAATGCACTGAACACAAAGGCAAATGATTTTCTGTTCAACATGTATTTAATGAGGTGCCCTTTTTTCTATTATAGATTTTCATAAGATTGTAATGGAACATTTATGCGTAGTTCCCACAAAATTGCATTTGCTAAACACCTGTCTATTATTGAACTGTTGTACATATAACATTACAGATTATATCTCTTACAACTAACAGTCGTTTTTTTATTTCTTGATTTTTTTTTTTCTTTTTTAGAATACGGTATATTTTGTAAAAAGTTTGTGTATGCAAGACAAAATTTTGCAATACAAATTGTATTTTGATCTTAGGTATGCCATTGTTGTATACTGTAACATTATAGGATAAGCAACCTAACTTCAGAATTTTCCATTCTGATTGCCCGGTGGTAAATATCCCATAATGCTGTATGTCAAATCATGAGTAAAGATATTCTTGGTTTAGGAGTTTGAAAAGTTTCTAAAAATATTTTCCTTGACAGCTGATGTTGGGCCTTAATGACCCAAATTTTGTTTTAAATTTTAATGTCATTGCTTTAAATTACATATTACAGGTTTACTTTCATTAGCTTTCAACATGTAGGGAACGATAAATGAAGACTTTTGCCAAATACCGTATATTGGTCTTTTGATGTTGCACTGGTCTAAAGATAAGAGAGATTTTATCTGCATTGAGTGCACACAGGTTTCTCTGGTTACCATCCTGCTCCCATCCTCTCTCTGCTCTATTTCTTATCTGAGAGCAGAGGGTGACGTCACCAGGAGTAAGGGCAGCTTGAGAACAGAGTGTGTTATCTCTAACAAAAAAAAAGGATTGATAAGCACTGGCTTTCACCCATTTTGATCTCTGTAGCTTTGGGCACTATAGATTAAATCTCCTGCAGTCATATCACTGCAACTAGAAGAGCTGGGAATATAGAGCTAATCTGCTAATCACTTCTATAAAACCACCCACAGCCTGACCAGGAAGTGCGAGTCTGAAGCTGTCTGTGGCTCTGTAAGCCCCTTTAAGGTTTAAATATTATTGTAACTAGTTCCTTGCCAGGTTATTTAGTCCTCCCTCCCCTTTCTGGCCAGGCACATTTTCCTTTTCCATAGTACATGCAGGTTTGATTGCTATAATATTTTCTTTTCCGTGACACATTAGGCTTCACAATATAAGAGAACATAGTAAAAAATTAAAGTCTGTTTTTCATATTTTTTTATTATTTTATTTTTTTAAGTGCAAAAATGGCACTAAAGTAAGTCGTTTAATTGTGTCACTTTTCCGTCACAGACATTTATATATGGGTGATAGAAAGTTTTAGGCTCCTTGAACGCGGGACTAAAAGTTGGGGTTTCGACTGTTAATTTTTTTTCATATGATTTTGAGTGTATGTACTGACTGTAAAGCTGATATGGGTCTAATAAGATCCAGCAACCTCTGTAACAACCACGCTGAAAGCAGAAAGCTGGGAGGCTTCCTACCTGTATGTGTATACAGCACTCATTGAGCACTGTATACACAGTGATCGAGAAAGCAGAGACCATAATAAACCATTCACGTCTTCTCAGTGGTGAGCCAGCTATCACCGACAGCTGATTCTCCACTCATGCAGCTGTACAATTAATGTACAGATCTGTGCATGGATGTTTCAGAACCTAGTTGCAGAGATATACCGGCACCGCCCATATGTACTGTATACAGTCAACAGGCAGTCAGCAACAAGTTAACTTTTCATGGGTCAAAAAATTAAACAATAAAAACAATTCTACTGTTGGTTTTATTTGGTATTTTATTTATTTTATTTTTTTGGGAGCAAATTTAATTAATTGTGAGGGAAAAAATATTTTGTTAAGGTTTCTCGCAAAGGTTTTATCCTGGAATCACCCAGTAACACCCTGACGTGTCCTTATGTATTTCCCCATCAATATACAGTTAATTGGGGTAATTGGAACAGAAGTGAACTTGACCAATTCACTTGATGACTGTCACTCCTGAAGATGCCAATACATTTCAATATACACCCTGCATATTGCAGAATATGAATATCACATAGGAGAATTTGTGCTCATGATGTTTCTCTATCAGCCAAGCAAAGCGATAATCTCAAAAAGGGGTTCTCTCTGTGGCAGACTCCCTCTGCCAATGTACTTTATGTTCTACAACTCATTAAATAGCATGCATTTAATAATACAAATGCATTCAACTTCTAAACCCCTGACAAATGGCTGATATCGTTTCAGATGCAGGACCCACAGTAATCTGCTAATTGCTGGTACGGCTTCACTAGTCAAATGATTTGTCTTGATGAGACAAGCTTATTAATCATTCTTGGTGTGCATGCGAGCTTAGTCTTCTCATATGAACATTGGGCATCACAGCAACTAATCAAAATCCAGCTTTCATTTATGTATTACAGTGTACAAAATTAAAGACAGGTCCTGATTGGTTGTTACGATCCTGCATCCTTATGATAAAACTAAGCAGCTAGAACAAAGTAACAGGCAGTGTTGTCATAGGGACAAAGGTTATTTTCACAGACAGCCAGTAAGGGACCGTTTACACGGCAAGTTACAAATACCGGTCGGTTATGCGACCAGTATTTGCACCGTTCTGCGGCCGTCCCCAGGGCCGTGGGGTGGGGCCGGGGGGGGGGTGGCTTTTCTCTGCGATGAGCGGAGAAAAGCCCTCCCCCTTCACATGTAGATGCACATATTCCGTCCGGAAACCGGCTAGAAGATTGTGCTTGCTCAATGTTTTACGGGCGGCATAACCGCCGGGCAGAAAACCCATGCAGTGGGGACTACTGCAGGGGTTTTCCATAGAGCACCATTGTGCTCATTTTCGGCTGGTTTTTCAGGGGGTCTGCAAAACTGCAAACTGCCTGAAAAACCGACTGAAAACCAGTGCCGTGGGGACAAGCCCTAATACTACCAACATCTTATAATCGCACAATAATGTGTTCAATGTCTAATTCAGTATTTATAGCATATTTAAAGCAAGAGTTATACGGTAAACATACTTGAGAGAAAACAATACAGTGGAAAAAGGTGTTGTCTTGGTCTCATGATGTCACTGTGAACAGCAAAATGAGGAGGACTGTTTAAATCACAAATTTAAATTGATTCCTTAAATGTATTGGGTGTTTCAGGGATCAAACACCTGTTGTGAATTTTGCCATTGAGCTTTTTGTACTGAAACATAGAACAGTTGGATATATGCATTCTAAATTTAAGAGATGGTCTCATTTAGTTCATTTTAAAAACATTACAAGAAATTTTATGATCATCCTGACCATAAACTACTCACTTATTGTGCATTCTGTAAATCATACAGTTACCATATAACATCACTATACAAAGATAACACTGAAATATCACCATCAAGTTAAACTTTGTTATATCTGTACCGGATATTTTTCACAGTTTTACCCAAATGCTGAAGATGTTAAATGTGATTTTGGCACTCATTTTGGCATTCATTTTGTGCTTGATTCAAGAAATCAGCCGAATTGTGCTGTTGTGTTTTTATTTACTTCTACTTTTTTTATTTTACCTTTTTTTTCCAGCTATCTGAATACGATTGAAAATGCATTGGCTATGGGTGATATTGTGTTAATCGAAAATCTGGATGAAACCATTGATCCTGTACTTGACCCTCTTCTGGGAAGAAACACCATAAAACGCGGACGGTAAGTTTTACTTCCATGGAAGGTGAGCTATTTCATTGATTGCTTATTGATAGTTTTGGTCCTTTCCACACATTTATTTTATATTTTTATATACCGGTCTTATTATGTTGCACAACTTCAGGGGCCTTCTGGGCTTATTTTGAGGCTTCAAAACAGTTGAGTCATAAACCAGGAAATTGTGTAGACCACATTTGTATTTGTGGTCCTATAAATACTTCCATTCTCAAAGATACTAAATTGCTTCCGCACGCATACATGGGGAGATCATGGCACAGATTTTTTTCATCATCTTCTGTGCTTTTCAGATAACATGATATCATGGTGAAGTTAAACTCTGCTTCATCCATGCTGTCTGAGAGACTATACAGTGGTCCCTTAAGTTACAATGAACCTAGGGTACAATATTTTCAACATGCAATGGGCCATTGTATATTAGATTTGGTTCAAGATACAATGCCCCAGACAGTGATCCAGCCAATTATCATAAACCTAAAACATCTGTATTAGTGAAGTGTAAGCAGTGATTTGCAGCCTAAAAGTGTCTCTCTAGAGTACAGTGAGGTACTACATGTCCTGTACTGCTCTTTATATGTGCAGGATGAGCAACTCTTTTACGCTCCAGGTGAGAACCACATTTTCTTTTTCTTTGGTACATTATGTATAAAGTACGTGACCCAAAGAAGCTCCTGTCCTTAACCCCTTAAGCACCAGGCCTGAAAAGGCCTTAATGACCAGCTAATATTTTTCAGTTTTTGTCTCCCTGCGTTTCAACAGTCATAACTTTATTTTTTAATGACACAGTTGTATGAGGACTTCTTCTATGTGGGAGAAGTTGCATTTTTTGGGGGCATAATTTGCACGGTTTGTTTTTTTAAAAAAATTTGCAGCATGAACATAAATAAAGCATTTTTCGCCATTTGCTTTTTTAATTCTTTTGTACACCATTCACATTTCACACCAAATAACCTGTTTAATTCTACAGGTTATGACCGTCGTGCGGATATCTAATATGTAGGTTTTTTTTTGTGTGATGTATGTATAATAATTTATTTTATTAAATATTGTTTATTTATTTGTTTTCCACATATTTTATCTCTTTTACTTTTTCTTTTTATCCTGTTAAGGGATAACTAATTGTACACTTTTTTAATACTTTCTAATGTATTGGCATACTCTTATATGCTCCCGTATGCTAATACATTACACTTTGAGTTAGTATGACACAGGCTGCGGTCAGGGCAGCACACGGTGTGCCCTGTCAGCAGGCTTCCTATGCAGACAGCCCTGGGGCTACCCTAAATCCCCAGGGCTGACTGCATAGACATTCTCAAGGTTCTATCAGGCACTGGAAATCCTGGTTACTTGTTGGAGCAGGGGAATCCCCTTTGATTATGCCGCGGTCACGGAACTTGGTAATCAGAGGGTTAAACGTCAGAGATCGGAGACTTCCTCCGGTCCCTGCCATTCACAGAGACTGCTCTAGGAACGGAGCTATTAACCACTGGAGCTAGTAGTTGGATATTTCCCTTAACAATACTATAAATAAATGTTACCTGGAGGCTGATCAGGATATATTTTCACTTGTACATGCGGTTTGCCAACAAACATTAAAATTGATCAATAGGGTTAATTTAAAATTGTGTTAAAAAGTTGCAGCTTACCCTAAATGTTTTATCTAGGACTATGTGGTATGAGAAGTTCCTACATGTGGATTACTGTGGTGTTGTTTTCTTCATAAACACATGTTCCTGACAGAGCCTGCAACATAGTAAATCATCAAGTATAAAAACTTCTTTGGCCCCGTTCACACGGCTTATTTGTCCGCGGATTGGCGCTGTACTCTGCGCCGGATTTGCGCTGCAGTACGGCGCCAATCCGTCGGAGTAATTACGGTAATCCACTGCTCTCATAGAGAACAGTGGATTCCGTCGCTCCTCCCCGCTCGGCGAATCCGCCGCGGGGGGAGAAAGTGACATGCACATTATTTACGGCGCGTATGCGCCGTAGATAATGCATTGTCTATGGGCCGGGGAGCGCCGCCCCCACCGCGCTCCGGCCCCGCCCCTTATTCACGCCGGATTTGCGAGCGCAATCCAGCTCACAAATCCGCCGTGAATAAGCCGTGTGAACACGGCCTTTGATGTTCAAAGCTTTGCCTAATATTTTTTGCTTTCAAATAAAGAGATGGAAAATATGAACAAATGTTTCTTTTACCTTATACCTGCGCCATCTGGTGGTTTAACAAAATCAAGAAGGTAAATTAAAATCAAGGATCTACAAGAAATTTGCTTTATCCATTGATAACTATAACTCTCCTAATTACAAAAGCATTTACTTTTTACACAAAAAAAAAATATGCACATCTCAGCAAAGAATATTATTCAATGTTTTTAGGAGTAATAAAGAAAACAAAGCACAATAAACTAGGGTCTCTATATATCTCGACAACTCTGGGAGATCTAAGGAAATAGAAGTCATGGTATATAGATCTAAGAGATGCCAGGGAGAATAATAGTTAAATATTTTAGTATGTACAAAAGTCTGCTCAGTACAAATTAAATGCAATTCTTTTATTGATTTCCAAGTTTTTTTGATGATGTCTGGAAAATAAATGGTTTTCAGTCTGATGACCTTCATTAGACCAGTACAATTGATAAAAGTATCTTTTACAATGATGATAAAAACCATAGTCCATATTATTGGAAAATAGTGTGTATCCAAATTTATCAAACACGTTTGATGTGCGACACTAGAAGCATAGTGACAAATGTGTCATGCTAAACACATGGTTAGCAGCAGGCTCGGACTGGCCCACAGGAGAATAGGGGATTCCCCCGGTGAGCCCTTGAGCATAGTAGACCTGGGGTTGTATTTTAACTGCATATACATCCTCAGAAAAGGCAAAAAAAAGCAGAGAAAAAAAAAAAGTCAAAAATAAAGATGCAGAGTATAACAGGCATGTACAGTCATTTACAGTAGCTGTAGGGTGGGCTCCTAAAGTCCACCGGCGGGTCCAGAAACAGCTCAACTGGTGGGCCCCTAGAGTCAACACCACCTGTGGGCCGTAGGTACCCCAGTCCAACACTGGTTAGCAGTATAAAGTATGACATGTACTATATAAATAGTAGAGCAAACTATATATAGGTGCATAATATCTGGAGGCTCTCGGAAATTAAACATGCAGAACAGCAGAGTGGGAATTTAGACAAACTTACACAACATATACCCCGTTTCCCCGAAAATAAGACACCCTAGAAAATAAGACATTGTGCATTTTTTTTTAATTCAATTCAGAGTTTGGCTGCTTATGCTGATGTTTGTGATGAAATCACTACAGTATATTAATACATGTTGATGTATTGTTCATAGAAAAATAATACATCCCCTAAAAAGAAGTCTTAGCTCGTCTTTAGGAGCAAAAATTAATATAAGACACTGCCTTGTTTTCGGGGAAACAGGGTATCAAATTGAGGTATATAGCAGATATAAAGCACTTGTAGATACAGCAAAATATTGTTTGAAATAGTGGAGATAATGGGCAACACGGGGGCTCAGTGGTTGCACTGTTGCCTTTCAATTCTGGGATACTGGGTTCAAATTCCACTATGGAGAATATGTGCACAAATTTTGTATGTTCTCTTCATGTTTGCATGGGTGTCCTCCACATACTCCATGTTTTCCCACACACTCTAAAAAACACAGATAGGTTCATCTGGAATTTAGATTGTGAGCCCGAATGGGAACAGGTACCAATGTGAATAATGACCATCTCTATACAGCACTGCGAGATATAACCATGCTATATAAATGAATGAAATAATGTCAGATTTGTAACTACCTTCTAAATGCAAGCGAGTGCATATTGCGGCGTAGGTACACATACTGAGCAGAGGGAAGGAACAGCACATGTATGAAAATTATAGTTGCAGTTCAGGTTTACAAGTAAAAATGGTTGCTACCACTGGTAAGAGGCACTGGAAAATCTGACATGAAAAAATCTGGAGCATCATCACCTGCCCCATAAACTTGTCCCTGGTGTTCTAGTACAACACCTCACAACATAGGTCCCAGGTGGAAGACATTTAGGTAGTCATGCTTTTTTATATTGTTAGAGAAATAAAATGCTTGAATTTAAAAAAAAATAAAGCAGAGATTGATCACTTTATGTATTCACCTAATTTCACACTGAAAGACTAATCTTAAATCTCCTGACTGAAACTGAACTATATAAGGGTAGGAGATTGCATGAGAAATAGCTAAGTAAAATTATTTTTCATACTCCTTAAAAATTAAGAGAATTTAAATTACATCAAATATTTTGTGTAAATGCATATTTTTGGACTCGTCTATAATAAAACAGAGGAAAACATGTTTTTCGTTTAATGGTTTCACCTCACATTTACATTAATTGAAATTCACAATAATGGGGTGCTTACAATTTTCTTTACATGATTGTTTTTTATCTTAATTTTTGCAGTGTAAAGTATTTATTTTCCTATGTACATCCTACACAACTCCTAGTTATATCCAAGATACAATATCACAGTTTTGGAGATTTCTTAATGGCTTGCCAAGATATAAATTCCTCCTTTGAAATAATGGCTAAATAGATGGTTGTGATATATTTGGTGTGATCCAACAGTTGAAGTTCATTAATAATTGGAATGTTGTGGAGTATGAAGTAATGAATACTAATTACTCCTTTCATGTCTGACAGCACCCTGCGGACCAATCCATCAGCTCAGACTTTAATTTGGTTCCAGTAATGGTTCTATCAATAGTACATTAATTCTGTGTTGAAAAGATATACAGTTGAACCTGACCCACACTGTAGACTCTGGTGTCATAAAATGGCCACATACTGACAACAACTAGGCAATTACAAATAATTAAATCTACTGCGCTTTAGACACTACTAATTTAAAATAAAATATGTCTTATGATATCAATTGACAGTGGAAAGCGTAGCAGGAAATATTTATTGAATTGTATCCAATCCAAAGCAAATGTTCTTACTTGCATATTCCGGGACTGATCTGTTAAGGATCTTTAGAAAATGCGAATATCACTCTGTGGCTACCTGAAATGCTGTATCTTCTCGTGATGAGATGAATTATATTAAAAGTTCAGAAGTTTTGTGTTTGATGAGAAAAGGTTTATTATGATGTACATATTTTAAATGGATGTAATGAATTAATTTAGAATACACCTTAAATACCAGTAGTTGGTGGCTTCCATGCTAACTGCTATCGTAAGTGATAAGACCTCAGCGTGTCAGAGTTTAAATGTAGATCCAAAACTAAGTAAATCCTATAATTTTAGTGTTTTCACTGGCTCTGGTCCATAGAATAGATTTATTATTGCAGTTGATCTTCGTTCAAGTGAATTGGATTAACTAACAGTACCAGAAACAACCCATAGACAAGAAATAATAAAGAATTAATTATTATAAATAAAGAAATAATTTTTTTAATTTTCTTTACTCTTTGCAAGCCTTCATAGGCAGGCTCCTCTCTCCCTCTGTACCATTTATTATGCATTCATCATCATTGTATTTGTTTGGTATATGTTATATATGTAACCTCCCTGTACAGCACTATGGAACTAATGGCGCTTTAAATAACAATAATAAGTTTTGTATTATTGACCCTGTATTCTTACATCGGGAACCATTATCTGTTCCAGTATAAATACTTAATTAAATCTCCCCAAAGTTAAAAGGATATTCCCATCTCAGACATTTGTGATATATTGATAGCTGCTGGTCCCACCTTTAGAACCTACCGAGAATGGGTCCTTTTACTCGTCTGTGCAGAAGAGAAAGGTGACCGCATATGCATTCATGTCCGTGAGAGTTTCAAACTGATTTGTTCAGGTGTACTTAGAACTTCCATAGAAAAGAAAGGAGAGGGTCAATATGTTTTTAAATGTTTTAATGTTGTTTAATCTGGATATTTCACAGCAGCTGTTAAAACCTCATCTTCAATGCAGCAAAAACAGTAATCATTAGACACTGGACATATACAATCACATCTACAGTCATAGAATGACATAACAAGATAAACATGATTAAATACCTGCAAAAAAGTATGTGGATCAGGGAACAAAATTATGATAAACTATTGACTCATTAAGGAGGAGTAATCTTTGATAACCCAAAAAGCGGTAAAAACTCAGAAGAAAAATTTGATAATTGACAGGAGATTTTCTCCCAAAAAATAAAGAAAACCCCTGCTTCCTCAGGTTTAAAACCAAAACAATGACATTTAGGATGTTTAACTTTATCCTTCTATTTTTCTACAACAAATAAGTGTCTTTTCTTCATCATTCATGTGGCTTTGTGCTAATAAATTTCCATTACACCTTATTTTTCTTTTTGGATTGCTCCCCACCCTTTACCCTTTCCTTTCTGTATACTCCCTTACTTTACCATTTACTAAAAAAAATTATAAATCGTTTTTAAAAAATTAATAAGTAACAATTTACTCCACCTAAAAAGTTTTAAGGGCAGGCAATGATATAACTAGTGGGGGAGAAATGAGGTGTAGCACACTTGCCAACTCTACTGGGAGAGTTGGCATGTTCCCAGGGACGTGTTCAACATGGATGGTGCGAATAGAGCCTGCCCCCCCACCATCTTCCCGGGGGCTAACTGTAAAGTACACTGGGCCCCCCCTGAGCTGCTGGAATTAAAATGCTCCGATCATGGCCATTTAACCCCCTAGAGACTGCAGTCGTTGTTTTTTAGATTAAAGGGTTTAAAAGAGGAAAGGGGCTGGGAGGGAGGCCTTTTCTTTGGGATCTGGGGCCCAAATAATGGTCTTTGAGTCTACCATATACAGGAACCTCTTGGGCCTTGCCACATACAAAATCTAATAGGCTACCAGTCACACATACTATAATACATAGCATTGCAGGGATGTGTTGCTATGTGTTATAAAAGCGATCGTGATTACATATTCTAGTCTCATATTGGAACTGAAAAAAAGTAAAAAGCAAAAAAAGTTTCTGAAATAAAAACAAAACTATTCCCCAATAAAAAAACATTTTAATAAAATAAATAAATGTACAGATAATAGGTATTGTTGTCCAGTCTATACAATTATTATGTTATTTAATCTGTACAGCAAACACTGCATTAAATAAAAAACATTCCAGAATTGCCTTTTTTTATCCAGCCTTACAAAAAAATTGAAAAAAAATCTTAAGTACCTCAACATGATCGTAATAAAAATTAATTTTCGCCCTAAAAGCCTTTTAAAACAGTTCCTGTACAGAAAAAAAGAAAAAAAATTAGATTTTTTTTTTTGAATATTTGCCCGAAAAATGATTTTAAGTGTCAAATTTGATTTCCCGGGGGGAGGAGGGAAAACCCCAAAAAAAAAGGGGTTGCCCCGGAAAAAATGGGGTTGTGGTCTGTAAAAAGGGTTTGGCAAAACACGCAACAGA
>JAODAL010044070.1:0-33238 GCA_025379985.1 Phyllomedusa bahiana
CAGGGGAATTGATTTTTGGGGGCAAAAGTTATTTGATTCTTGGGGCCACAAGGGGGATTTGATTCTTGGGGCCCACCAAAGCTGATTTTTGGGGGCCCCCCAGGGGAGTTGATACTTGACCACTAGTGGAGTCGGTTTTTGGGGGCCACCATGGAGTCGGTTTTTGGGGCCACCATGGATTGGTTCTTGGGGCCACCAGGAGATCATTCTTTTTGCCCACCTTGAAGTTACTCGGGGGCCACCAGGGATTTGATTCTTGGGCCACCAGTGCAGTTGATTCTTGGGGACCACCCTACAACTACTGCACATGACTCTTACCCTCTTTCTCTTCCTTATCGCTATCTATCGCTTTTTTTCTCTGCCTTTCTCCCCTGAAGTTCCCAAGCCCATCCAGGGGTTTTCACCGGAACCCCTGCTGGGGGCCCTTTGATCTTCTTCAGCTGTTTCCTGGGATTGTTGACAATTATATTGATGGACTATCCTAAGGATAGGGGATCAGTCTTAGAGTTCTAGAATCCCCTTTCATTTTCTGCTTCTCTTGCCCTGTAAAGTCTCTATATTTCTCCCCATTTCTGCTGTTGGAAAGTATAAAGCGGAATTTCCACCTTAGACTTTGATGGCATATTGATAGGATTTGACATCAAAGTCTGATAGGTGCGGTTCCGATCTTTGCAACCCGCATCTATCTTGGGAACTGACCCCTATAAGTGTCCGCTCCAAATGTCTGGCTTGTGCACAACTCTTTATTCTGATGTATGGGAGTTCCCAGTACAGGGGAGCGCTGTGTTCAGCTGTACTCTTCCCATAGACAACAACGGAGAGTCGTGCGCAAGTTTGACTGGCTCTCCAATCTGAGCCGAGACTTTCAGAGGCCAGTCCCCGAAATCACTGGGGCTCCCAGATGTGGAACATGCTCCTATTAGACTTTGATGGCGTATCCTATTGATGTGCTATCAAAGTCTATGGTGGGAACCCCCTTTTAATGGTGACTAACAGTCATTTTAAGGCTCCTTACAGTGGTGGTGGGCCTTCTTCCCCTGCCAGTGCCCTATGATAGTTATTATGCCTTGTACGTTGGTGGTTGAAACTTTGATCAGCATAATGTGGTGACCCATAAAATGCTCCAAAAAGAACAGTGCGCTCTATAGCTGACAGAAAAAAAAAAAAAATTTCATATGAACAGGAATTCAAGGGCTTAAAATTGCCACAAAAAATACCCTGCGAGACTCCGGCCAGTAGCAACTAGAGCGGTTTACGAGCCCATCACATCTCATTTTGTTCTCATGGACAGTTCTCTTAGCTGACGTTTACCAGGGCACACGGGGAAATCAAACATGGAACCTGTCAAACCATAACCCATAGGCTTCCAATGATTACATCTTATAAATGGGCCGACGTCTTAAGTTGTTGTATTGTAGGAAAGCAATTTATTTGCACCCCTGAGCACAACTGTCCATCTGCCCGGTTCAATATAGTGAATGATGAGAAAAGGAACAACAAAAAAGGGGGTAAAACACCATAAGCATAAACATTTCCGCTAAGGTATAATATGGAGTATTCCAATTAAAACAAGAAACCAAATAAAAACATAAAAGAGACAAAGAAGGAATAAAGAAATTTACAAGAAAAAAAAAACTACAAGAAAATCATCAAAAGGTATAATTTGAAGCAAATAAAAACATAAAAGAGACAAAGAAGGATAAAGAAATTTACAAGAAAAAAATACAAAAACAATCATCAAAAGAACAAAATAGGCTAAAAAATTAATCCACAAAAATGTAAAACCTGTAAAATACAGAGGAAAAATAAAATTGGCAGGAGGAGCAGGTTCGGTGAATTGTTTTTTTTTTTTTTGTGTTTTTTTTTCTCTTGACTTCATTACTTACTGTTTCTATGTGAACCACCGAATAAGAAACCATTAATTACTCAAAAAGTTTCCCCCCTTATGGCCCTATGACTTCCATTACTGGTGTTTACTGAGGAGACAAATCACCTAATCTCCTCCATTAGATGCTCGGTGTTGATTGGGTGGTGGGAGGCAGGAGTGGTGGGTAAGAACCCCGATGGACTCTTATCAGCTCTGCTGGATTCTGCGCTCCGATGAAGCTTAACCATTGCCGTCCCTGATTAATTCAGCCCGGTTGCCATAGAGAAGCAAATTGTGTTTTCGCAAATGAATCGTCTACGAGGGTCTGAAGAGATCTTAAAGGGAAAGACGGACTACTCCAAAATATACGTCCTTATTCCTCACAGTGCATATGCGTGGGGCCTTTAAAGATTGGGGGCCCATATTGGGTTGGGTTACCCTCATTGAAAAGAAACCACAAAGGGTTGGAGTCTTCATCGGTTCTACAATAGTGTCATGGAAATGGGGTAAGGGCAGTAGGACCTTCTGACATTGGTGATCATGAATGTGCTGGTGTCAGGCAGCTGCTGAAAGGGACCTCATTTTTATTGTTGTTTCTATCTATGCCACCAATAGTGATAATGTGACATTAGAAGTCGTAAAATATATATATATGTTTTTAGCACAATTTAAGAAACTGTGCTCTTCTGCTAACAAAATCTCTGCTCGAAAATGTGTTGATCCAGTAATGACTTATCAAGATATTCAGCTTTTTGTTCCCAGTGCATATGCATGGGGCCTTTAGAGAGAGGGAGACCATATTAGGTTGGATTACCCTCTTTCGAAAGCAACCACAAAGGGCTGGGGTCTTCATAGGTTCTACAATAGGTTCATGGAAATGGCATATGGGCAGTAGGACCTTCTGACCTTGGTGATTATGAATGTGCTGGTGTCAGGCAGCTGCTGAAAGGAGCCTCATTTTTATCGTTGCTTCTATCTATGCCACCAATAGTGATAATGTGACACTAGAAGCACAATTTAAGAAACTGTGATCTTCTACTAACAAAATCTCTGCTCGAATTTGTGGATCAGATCAAGACTTAAAGGGGTTGTCTTGCTACAATGGTTGGGTTTTAATTAAAAAATCTTTAAAAATACAAGCAGCTTTGCAATATATGTTCATTACAAATGTCCTACTGATTTTGAGCTATCCCTGTTAGTAGTAGTACATCAGCTTCTCAAATCACTATAGCAGCCGACCTGTTGATTTTTATCTCACTGGCTGCTAGTCCTGGTGACTCATCTGCTTCTGAATACAGGTCGGAGCACAGAGCCCCTCCCGCACAGTATGTGATGCTTCTGTAGGGAAGGGAGGGCTCTGGCTTCTGTGTCTGTGTAGCTGTGCTGCCTGGATTAGCCCTGTGTGTGCCTGCTCCCTCCTGCTCTCTACACAGATTGAGGAGAGCAGAGGTGAAGCTGATCTGTGGTAAGTACGATGTGACAGCAGTGAAGTGTGTTACTATAATCATGATGTGTCTGTGGAGCTTTGACTATACTAATAGAACAGATCAGGGGGGCATGTGAACGGTTCATATCCCTCCGTGCTCTGCTGTATTAGTGACACATCGTGATTATAGTAACACACTTCACAGCTGCCCTGTGTCTGTTCTGACAGCATTTGTGTTTGTTGTTGCTTGAGATGTCCGTGGTGGAGATTTGTATGCTAAGCAGGGGGTATAGGAACCTTTACATCCCCCTCTGCTCTGCTATTAGCATACACAGCTTCACAGACCTCTCCACACTCATAGATCAGCCCTCTCCCTGTTGTCTCCTAACTCTGTGCAGCTGATTCAGCAGTGAGCAGCAGACCTAGGCAGGCACACACAGGGTTAACCCTGGCAGCAAACCCCCTCGCCCTCCCCCTGCTGTATAGAAGTTACTGCAGTTGGAGGAGGAGAGCTGTCCGTGTGCTGAGGGGAGGGGGGAAGGGGGAGGAGAAGAGGCAGATAAGAAGCACGCCCCTGAATTCAAAAATCCTATGGTGCCAGACACATTGAAGTAGGCTGAAAGCCTGTAGTGAGACAACTCATTTAACAATACACACATCTTATTTTTTTACAGCTGTAAGAGACGGGCCCATTTAGGTTTGGGTTTCCCAATGGGGAAACAACCACATAGGGGCCCAAGGAACAAAAAAAGGGACTTTATCTTGAAAATGGGGGGTTTTGGGGAAGAGGCCTTCTGACATTATGATTTTAAATGGCTGGTTCAAGTAGTTGCTAAAGGGGCCTCATTTTTATCAAAGTTTTCAAAAATCCACCAAAGTAAATGTACACAAAAATTTAAAAAAAAAGTTTAAGCACAATTTAAGAAACTATGACCTGCTAACAAATCTCGCTCCATCTTATTTTCACGTGTATCACTTAAAGAAACGCCCATTTTAGGTTGGGTTGCCCACATTGGAAAGCAACCACATAGAGTCCATATTGTTAGCAAACAAGGGTACTTGAGTCTTGAAAATGGGATTGGGGTAGTAGGACCTTCTGACAGTGGTGGTTATGAATGTGCTAGTGTCAGGCAGCTGCTGAAAGGAGCCTCATTTTTATCGTTGTTTCTATCTATGACACTAATAGTGATAATTTGACACTAGAAGTGGTAAAAAAAAATATGTTTTAAGCACAATTTAAGAAACTATGATCTTCTGCTAACAACATCTCTGCTCGAATGTGTTGATCCAGTCATGACTTATCAAGATTTTCAGCTTTTTGTTCCCAGTGCATATGCATGGGGCATTTAGAGAGAGGGGTCACATTTTAGGTTGGGTTATCCCACTGGAAAGCAACCACAAAGGATTGGGGTCTTCATAGGTTCTATAATAGTGGCAAACAAGGGTACTTGAGTCATGGCAATGGTATAGGGGCAGTAGGACCTTCTGACCTTGGTGAATATGATTGTGCTGATGCCAGGCAGCTGCTAAAAAGGGGCCTCATTTTTATCGTTGCTTCTATCTATGACACCAATAGTGATAATGTGACATCAGAAGTGGTAAAATATGTTTTTAGCACAATTCAAGAAACTATGATCTTCTACTAACAAAATCTCTGCTCGAATTTGTGGATCAGATCAAGACTTAACAATACACACATCTTATTTTCGGGCTCATTTTCCATTTGGTTGCCCTCATTGGAAAGCATCCACATAGGGTCCCCATTATTAGCAAACAAGGGTACTTGAGTCTTGAAAATGGGATGGGGGTAGTAGGACCTTCTGTCCTTGTCCAGTAGTAGTAATTATGTGTATTGTATGTTCTTGGCACATCACAAGAAACTGTGCTCTTCTGCTAACGAACACTATATTTACTATTTTGCCATAGGCAAACTTAAACTCTATCAGTTCTCTATCTATTAAACACTAAAACGTAACTTTTATTATATCTAACTCTTAACCTCTATACACACTATTTAAAAACCTGATCTCTATCCTCATCATTTAACCCTTTTTGCTTCTGAAAGAGGGAATAACTCCCTTTCCATTATCAAGTCTGGTGGAGCCCCACCTACTAACAGGAGAGCCTTATATCTATAGCAAAGTACTAGCTTCAGTAAGGGATCCCAAGCCAACTACTTGGGCAGTCGTCCCTAATCTCATAGACACAGAACAAATAAGGCCCCCTTGTGACACCGTCTGCAGCAGGTGACACTTGTAGACAGAGGGGAGAGATCACAATTTAAAACATATATGTTCATGGCACAACACAAGAAACTGTTGTATTCTGCCAACAAAAACTCTCCTTGAATGTGTTGATCCGGTCAGGACTTATCAAGATATACAGCTTTTTGTTCACAGTGCAAATGCATGGAGTCTTTTGAGAGAGTCGGAACCCATTTTAGGTTGGGTTACCTCCATTGGAAAGCAACCATAGGGTTTTGGGCTTCATAGGTCCCATAGTGTTAGAAAACAAGGTACTTGAGTCTTGGCAACAGGATGGGAGCTGTAGGACCTCCTCTCCTTGGTGCTTAGGAATGTGCTGGTGTCAAGCAGATGTTGAAAGGGGTCTTGGAAATGGAATGGGGCTGTAGGACCTCCTCTCCTTGGTGCTTAGGAATGTGCTGGTGTCAAGCAGATGTTGAAAGGGGTCTTGGAAATGGAATGGGGCTGTAGGACCTCCTGTCCTTGGTGCTTAGGAATGTGCTGGTGTCAAGCAGTGTGAAAGGGGTCTTGGAAATGGAATGGGGCTGTAGGACCTCCTGTCCTTGGTGCTTAGGAATGTGCTGGTGTCAAGCAGATGTTGAAAGGGGTCTTGGAAATGGAATGGGGCTGTAGGACCTCCTTGTCCTTGTTGCTTAGGAATAAACTGGTGTCATCAACTGCTGAAAGGGGTCTTGGAAATAGGATTTGGCAGTAGACCTCTTGTCCTTGGTGCTTAGGAATGTAAGGGCTTCAGGCAGCTGCTATAACTGGTCTTGGAAATAGGATTTGGCAGTAGGACCTCTTGTCCTTAGTAATTAAGAATGTACGGGTTTCAGGCAGCTGCTGAAAGGGATATTGGAAATGGGTTGGGGCTGTAGGACCTCCTGTCCTTGGTGATTAGGAATGTGCAGGTGTCAGGTAGCTCCTGAAAGGGGTCTCATTTTTATCGTTGTTTCTATGTACCACTGATAATAATTATGTGACACCAGAAGTGGTAAAAATATGTTTGTTCTTGGCACAATGCAAGAAACTGGGATCTTCTGCTAACTAAAGTTCTAGATGAATGTTTGGA
The DNA here is from genome assembly GCA_025379985.1 of Phyllomedusa bahiana. Classification (NCBI taxonomy): domain Eukaryota; kingdom Metazoa; phylum Chordata; class Amphibia; order Anura; family Hylidae; genus Phyllomedusa; species Phyllomedusa bahiana. Next base: position 6,609 of record JAODAL010044070.1, read on the forward strand.
ACAGGTTAGGAATTAAAGGGGTTGTCTCACTACATCGTTTCCTCTTACCTCAGTCTTGTTTTCTCGGTTTCATTTTTTTAATTCAGTCTTTACTTGCTTCTACTGGTCTGCAGTGATGAGCTACTGAGGACACCAGGTCTGTAGCTATAGCAACCAGCACTGGCAGCCTATCAGGAGTGATCAAACCGGTCTGTAGCTACAGTGACCAACACTGGCAGCCTATCAGGAGAGACAGAACAGGTCTGTAGCTATAACAACCAGTGCTGGCAGCCTATCAGGAGAGATTGAACAGGTCTGTAGCTATAGCGACCTGAGGAGCTGATGCAGCTCATACAAGAGGGTATACAGTATCTAGGAATATGTAGGACACTGTTAATAGACACATATTGCAAAGTGACTTGTCTTTGCAAGATCTTTAACATAAAAAGCAGCAATCCTTGTAGTGAGACAACCCCTTTAAACTCTTTTTAAAAGGGATATATAGTATTCAAAAAATGCACAGTGCCTATGGCCCAACAGTGATGTGTGGGCTCACCAGTGGTGTGATACCTGGGGCCCACCAGTGGAGTTGTTCCTTGGGGCCACCGGTGGAGTTGATTCTTGGGGACCACCAGTGGAGTTTATTCTTTGGCCCCACCAGTAGAGTTGATTCTTGGGGCCCACCAGTGGAGTTGATTCTTGGGGCCACCAGTGGAGTTGATTCTTGGGGCCCACCAGTGGAGTTGATTCTTGAGGCCCACCAGTGGAGTTGATTCTTGGGCCCACCAGTTTAGTTGATTCTTAGAGCCCACCAGTGGAGCTGATTCTTGGTGCCCACCAGTGGAGTTGATTCTTGGTGCCCACCAGTGGAGTGGACTCTTGCGGCCCAACAGTTGAGTTGATTCTTGGAGCCCACCAGTGGAGTTGATTTCTGGGCCCACCAGTGGAGTTTATTCTTGGGGCCCACCAGTGGAGTTGATTCCTGGGCCCACCAGTGGAGTTGGTTCTTGGGGCACACTAGTGGAGTTGATACTTGGGGCCCACCAGTGGAGTTGATTCTTGGGGCCCACCAGTGCAGTTGATTCTTGGGCCCACCAGTGGAGTTGATTCATGGGGCCCACCAGTGGAGTTGATTCTTGGGGCCCACCAGTGGAGTTGATCCTTGGGGCCCACCAGTGGAGTTGATTCTTGGGGCCACCAGTGGAGTTGATTCTTGGGGCCACCAGTGGAGTTGATTCTTGGGGCCACCAGTGGAGTTGATTCTTGGGGCCCACCAGTGGAGTTGATTCTTGGTGCCTACCAGTGGAGTTGATTCTTGGTGCCCACCAGTGGAGTTGAGTCTTGGGGCCCACCAGTGGAGTTGATTCTTGGGACCACCAGTGGAGTTGATCCTTGGTCCCACCAGTGGAGTTGATCCTTGGTCCCACCAGTGGAGTTGATTCTTGGAGCCCGCCAGTGAAGTTGATTCTTGGGATCTACCAATGGAGTTTCTTCTTGGGGCCCACCAGTGGAGTTAATATGTGGGGCCCACCTGTGGAGTCAATTCCTGGGGCCCACCAGTGGAGTTGATACTTATGCATCTCCTTCTTCACAGTACATCTTCATGTGACCTTCAGAGAGAGGGGCCCATTTTAGGTTGAGTTACCCTCATTGAAAAACAACCACAAAAGTTTGGGGTCCTCATAGTTTCCATAGCGTTAGCAAATAAGGGTACTTGAGTCTTGGGAATGGAATAGGTGACCTTGGTGATTAGGAATGTGCTGGTGTCAGGCAGCTGCAGAAATGGGCCTCATTTTTATCGTTGCTTCGTATATCCCACTGATAATGATTATGTGACACAAGAAGTAGTAATTATGTGCATTGTATGTTCTTGGCACAACACAAGACACTGTGATCTTCTGCAAACAAAATCTCTGCCCGTTTGTGTGGATCAGGTCAGGACCTAACAAGACACATATGAAATTACAGGTGATTTAGCCTGGAAGTGATATGTTTCCATGTTCCGAGGTGACGGTGGTGAGGAGCGCACCCTCTACAAGTGGGAGTGAGTACGGAGCACACTGCACCGACAGGGTCACAAGGGACCTTCATTTATCCAGTATCACGTAAACAAAGCAAAAGGAAAATGTACAGAAGCAAATTATAATGATCAGCGGGTGACCCGGCGGCCACACTGCTGGCTGTTTGTTCTATATTAGTTTTATGGAGTAAAATATAGTAGATTTGTTTTCCAATTCCAACAGGAGATTTTGATCTTCAAAGTTCGTGTGAGATTAGAAAACATGGCGGCCGCTCTTATCTATGGGATATGGGAAACGCAGTCTCATTCACTCGAATAGCAATGACCAGTGTCGGACTGGGAGGTCTGGGGCCCACAGGTGAGTTGATCTTCGGGGGCCCACCCTACTGTACATGAAAATGTTACCGGCCTCTCGTACATAAATGCGCCCATTTTACCACATAATACAGTGTGCAAGAAAGAATTGTATGGTGTAGTACAATAGCAAGAGAGTCACATATCTGTCTGTCTCACACATCTGTCTGTCTCACATATCATACACACAGGGCTAAGTAGCTCCATCCATATCCCCCTCCACCCACATACAATATCCCCCTCCACCCACATACAATATCCCCCTCCACCCACATACAATATCCCCCTCCACCCACATACAATATCCTCCTCCACCCACATACAATATCCCCCTCCACCCACATACAATATCCCCCCCCCAGCCCACATACAATATCCCCCTCCACCCACATACAATATCCCCCTCCACCCACATACAATATCCCCCTCCACCCACATACAATACCTCCCCTCCCCCCCCCACATACAATATCCCCTCCACCCACATACAATATCCCCTCCACCCACATACAATATCCCCTCCACCCACATACAATATCCCCTCCACCCACATACAATATCCCCTCACCCACATACAATATCCCCTCCACCCACATACAATATCCCCTCCACCCACATACAATATCCCCTCCACCCACATACAATATCCCCCCACCCACATACAATATTCCCCTCAAACCCACATACAATATCCCCTCCACCCACATACAATATCCCCTCCACCCACATACAATATCCCCCTCCCCCCCACATACAATATCCCCCTCCACCCACATACAATATCCCCTCCACCCACATACAATATCCCCCCTCCACCCACATACAATATCCCCTCCACCCACATACAATATCACCACACCACCCACATACAATATACCCCTCCACCCACATACAATATCCCCTCCACCCACATACAATATCCCCTCCACCCACATACAATATCCCCCTCCACCCACATACAATATCCCCCTCCAATAGTCCACATACAATATCCCCCTCCACCCACATACAATATCCCCCTCCACCCACATACAATATCCCCCCTCCACCCACATACAATATCCCCCTCCACCCACATACAATATTCCCCCCCCACCCACATACAATACCCCCCCCCTACCACCCCATACAATAACCACATATCCTCCTCCACCCACATACAATATCCCCCTCCATGTTTCCCTTGGTCATGCCCCTCACCACCTTCTAAAATAAACACCAGCAAGAAAGTAGAAGTGTAACTCCTATCACAGGGTCAGGTGTTCCCTCACTTTTACAGTCAGGACACATGTACACTACCACTATACTAATGCCAATATAACCTACAACACCACCACATAGAGACCACATAGAGGTCAGACACCAGCTCAGGTATAACCTACAAACCACCATATAGAGACCACATAGAGGTCAGACACCCGCTCAGGTCACATCACATTACAGTGAATACAGCACTGATCCAATATAGAAGTAAAATAACCCCTGAAATCAGGGAATCACCGGAGACGTCTTATCCGATGAGTCGTTCTCTTCTCTCATGAGTCGTTCTTATTCTCTTTTCTTCTGCATCCGTTCCACACCGCCATGATGACTTGTCCCTGCAGAAATTACACACAAATATATTAGAATCCTCAATTTTCCAGCATCTCTTTACCCATTCCCACCTCTGTACAAACTGCCCAGGGGTGGGAGAGTGGGTACAAGCCATAACTTAGAGGCCTAGTATCCTAAGGGGCTGGAGGGTGGGAAGAGGACTAACCCCCCCATGGAGATAATGCAGGAGTATACAGGCAGTTAGGGACTCTCTTTAGGTAGTATACAGGCAGTTTGGGCCTCATTTAGGTACTATACAGGCAGTTAAGGCCTCCTTTAGGTACTATACAGGCAGTTAGGGGTCTCTTTTAGGGAGTATACATGCAGTTAAGGGTCTCTTTTAGGTAGTATACAGGTAGTTAGGGGCCTCCTTTAGCTAGTGTGCAGGAAGTCAGGGCCCCCCTTTAGCTAGTGTGTAGGTAGTCAGGGCCCCCCTTTAGCTAGTGTGTAGGTAGTCATGGCCCCCTTTAGCTAGTCAGGGCCCCCTTTAGTAGTCAGGGCTCTCTTAGTTAGTCAGGGCTCCCTTAGTAACCGCTAAAGCCTCACGTCACTACTCTGTGCTTCTCCTCTTAGACCTGTTGTAATGTAGTACACTGAAAATTATATGTATTCTTTTTTGTCATTAAAACATCGCTTATATTGTCACTATTGCCACAGTTTAAAGGTCTCCACCCCCCTTTGGGAATGGAATTTGTAGCTTGGGTCTGCAGAACCTCACACCAGCCTTTTGACTGTTCTAATTACTCAAATGTTTAGATAACATGGGCTGTATCCATTTTATTACGTTTTATTGCCAATGTTGTGTATGCAAGCTGTCAAGAATACTTGATGGAAGACCACACCATATCATCACAGATGTGGCCTATGACCCCATAGACCCATAAACGATTAGGCACAACAGTTCAGAGTTCATTGATCGGTCCACAGCAGAAGTGCAGTCCGTGATTGCCATCTGGTAAGGATAGTAAGCAACAACCCTCATTAGACATCAAGTGTCCACCCACCTCATTATATTTTCAGCCAGTAAAAGAGCAGCGAATTATGAGAGAGGAGGGGAAACCTAGACAGAGATTTGGGCCTGTAAAACACATGGCCAGACTCAAATCTGTGTTCATAGCCTGGGGTTCAATTTCTGATTGATCTGTGTTCCATCTCCATTTATCCATACCCCTTGGATTTGAAAGCTGATGAATTTGTAAGTGTGAACTCTTTCTAAGTTTCTTCCCTTTTGTTTTATAACAGTTTGATGCGTATGTCATAGTCATTGTTATTGTATTTTGTTTATGTAAGCATTGTAAATCGTTCAATATTAAAGTTATCAGTAATACGTTAATTCTTGTCGCTGCACGGATCCATTTCCTTGAAGGAGTGTATTTTTTTTGTAGCTGCTGGAGAGCAGTGAGGTGATCAGCAGTCCTTCCTCTCTGATCTCCTGTTTTTTGATTATTGAAGGAAGGTGATGTCAGCGGATAACTTTGGGGTGCTGGAACTGTCTTGTGGTGAGATTTATGCTTGATTCACTCCCTGATTGAGAGGTGAGCGCAAGTGGATATAAATCGACTCCATTACAGTGGCCCCCAGTCACGTGCTGGTGAGTGTCACCTGTCCTCTGCCTTTGACACTGTTGACCATTCCCTCCTGCTACACATCCTCTCCTCCTTCGGCCTGACAGACTTGGCCCTCTCCTGGATCTCCTCGTACCTCACTGATCGGACGTTCGGCGTCTCTCACTCTCGCACCAGATCAGCCTCTCTCTCTCTGTGTTGGTGTCCCCCAGAGGTCAGTCCTGGGCCCACTACTCTTCTCTATTTACACTCTTCGCCAGTACCAAATAAATGCTGATGATACTCAACTCTACATCTCTGGCCCAGATGTCACCTCTCTACTCTCCCGGATCCCAGATTGTCTATCGTCCCTATCCTCCTTCTTCTCCTCCCGTCTCCTAAAACTAGACGTAGAGAACACTGAATTTATCCTCTTTCCACCGTCTCACTCCATCCCCACCCCTGATCTCTCTATCACTGCCAACGGCTGTACACTCTCACCTGTTCTGCAAGTCTGCTGCCTTGGGATAACCCTTGACTCTACCTTGTCCTTCAAACCTCACATCCAAGCCCTCACCTCCACCTGAAAAATATTTCACAAATCCGCTCATTCCTGAACCCTGATGCTACTAAAAATGCTGGTCCATGCCCTCATCATCTCCCGCCTAGACTACTGCAACATCCTTCTCTGCGGTCTCCCGTCTAACACTGTCGCTCCCCTTCAATCCATCCTGAACTCTGCTGCCTGTCTTATCCACCTCTCCCCTCGCTACTCCCCTGCCTATTCGATCTGCCAATCCCTCCACTGGCTACCCATTGCCCAGTGATTTCATTTCAAGTTACTAACCCTGACCTACAAGGCTCTCCATAACCTCTCCCCTCCATACATCTCTGCCCTAATCTCCAGATACCTCCCCTCACGCACTCTCCGCTCCTCACAGGACCTTCTTCTCTGCTCTCCCCTTATCAGCTCCTCACACAACCGTCTCCAAGACTTCTCCCGTGCTTCCCCCACACTCTAGAACTCACTGCCCCAACACATCAGACTCTCCTCCACCTGCACCAGCCCCAAAAGCAATCTGAAAACCCATCTCTACAGGAGCCTATAACCTACAATAACCCTACTGCCCCTGCACCCCACAAACATGTCTGCCCCTCAACTTCTGTCTCTCCCCTCCTTCCTTGTAGATTGTAAACCCTCGCGGGCAGGTCCCTCTCTCCCTCTGTACCAGTTGTTAGTCACTTATCGTCACCATTGTACTTGTTCGATATGTTATGTATGTAACCCCCCCTTTGAATGTACAGCACCTGGGGATTAATGGCGCTCTGAAATATATAATAGTAATAATCTGCATTCACCCTCACGGGAGAAGAAAAGCTATTGTCCATGTGAGAGACTTGGAAGGGCTTGTATGCAGATTGATTCTCCACTCTGCTTGACCCTGCAGTTGATGCTTTTTGTTGCTGTATGACTCGCTCATAATACTCTTGAGTACTCACCACCATTTCCTTGAAGTATTTTATGACTGTACTATTGAAACCTCTCTTGTATCCATACAACAGAACTCTGCAAACACCGCTATGACCTTATGCTTATAATGCAGCAGGTTTTTTGCATTGTGTTCAATAATAAAGGTCATCAATGAAACATCAGGTTCTTTTACCTTCATGTAATTGCTCTCACATGGGTTGTGATACTTTGGTGACATAATACAGGATACAGAACCAAGAAGGACAATCAAAAAGTGCGTAGATGGTGGAGTTATCCAAAAATGAGCAAAATCCAAAGGCACTGTGGCCTTTCCCTGGTAGATGATCTCAGTGGTCTTTTACAATTCATAGCTGAGGCAGAAGATTTCATGAATCAGGAAGTTCAACCAAACCATGATGGAGAACAGAAAATAAAATTAAAAAAATATATTTATCTATCTATCTCATATCTATCTATCTATCTATCTATCTATCTATCTATCTATCTATCTATCTATCTATCTCATATCTATCTATCTATCTCATATCTATCTATCTATCTATCTATATATCTATCTCATATCTATCTATCTATCTATCTATCTATCTATCTCATATCTATCTATCTCATATCTATCTATCTCATATCTATCTATCTATCTATCTATCTATCTATCTATCTCATATCTATCTATCTATCTATCTCATATCTATCTATCTATCTATCTATCTATCTATCTCATATCTATCTATCTCATATCTATCTATCTCATATCTATCTATCTCATATCTATCTCATATCTATCTATCTCATATCTATCTATCTATCTATCTATCTATCTATCTATCTATCTATCTCATATCTATCTATCTATCTATCTATCTATCTATCTATCTCATATCTATCTATCTATCTATCTATCTCATATCTATCTATATATCTATCTATCTATCTCATATCTATCTATCTATCTATCTATCTATCTATCTCATATCTATCTATCTATCTATCTATCTATCTCATATCTATCTATCTATCTATCTCATATCTATCTATCTATCTATCTCATATCTATCTATCTATCTCATATCTATCTCATATCTATCTATCTATCTATCTATCTCATATCTATCTATCTCATATCTATCTCATATCTATCTATCTATCTATCTATCTATCTATCTATCTATCTCATATCTATCTATCTCATATCTATCTCATATCTATCTATCTCATATATATCTATCTCATATCTATCTATCTATCTATCTCATATCTATCTATCTCATATCTATCTATCTACCTATCTATCTCATATATATCTCATATCTATCTATCTATCTATCTCATATCTATCTATATCATATCTATCTCATATCTATCTATCTATCTCATATATATCTATCTCATATCTATCTATCTATCTCATATCTATCTATCTCATATCTATCTATCTCATATCTATCTATCTATCTCATATCTATCTATCTCATATCTATCTATCTATCTATCTATCTATCTATCTCATATCTATCTATCTCATATCTATCTCATATCTATCTCTCTATCTATCTCATATCTATCTATCTATCTCATATCTATCTATCTATCTCATATCTATCTATCTATCTCATATCTATCTATCTCATATCTATCTATCTATCTATCTCATATCTATCTATCTCATATCTATCTATCTATCTCATATCTATCTATCTATCTATCTCTCTCATATCTATCTATCTCATATCTATCTATCTATCTATCTCATATCTATCTATCTATCTCATATCTATCTCATATCTATCTATCTATCTATCTATCTCATATCTATCTATCTCATATCTATCTCATATCTATCTATCTATCTCATATCTATCTATCTCATATCTATCTATTTATCTATCTCATATCTATCTATCTCATATCTATCTATCTATCTATCTCATATCTATCTATCTATCTATCTCATATCTATCTATCTATCTATCTCATATCTATCTATCTATCTATCTATCTCTCTCTCTCATATCTACAGAATCGCATATCTATCTATCTATCTATCTCATATCTATCTATATATCTATCTCATATCTATCTATCTATCTATCTATCTATCTCATATCTATACATCTATCTATCTATCTATCTCATATCTATCTATCTATCAATCTATCTAATATATATTAATTTCATATTTATCTCATATCTATCTATCTATCAATCTATCTATCTATCTATCTAGATAGATGGATAGATAGATAGATAGATATAGTCTACAAAAATGCTGATCCCTACCCTTGTCTTCTTCCACCCAGACTACTGCAACATCCTTCTCTATTTATCTATCTCATATCTATCCATCCATCTCATATCTGTCTGTCTATCTATCTATCTATCTATCTCATATCTATCTTTCTATCTATCTCATATATATCTATCTATCTATCAATCTATCTCATATCTATCTATCTATCTATCTATCTATATATCTATCTGTCTAGATAGATAGAAAGATAGATAGATAGATAGATAGATAGATAGATAGATATAGTCTACAAAAATGCTGATCCCTACCCTTGTCTTCTTCCACCCAGACTACTGCAACATCCTTCTCTGTGGCCTCTTTTTATCTATCTATCTATCTCATATCTATCTATCTATCTATCTCCTATCTATCTCCTATCTACCTATCTTCTATCTCATATCTATCTATATATCTATCTATCTATATCATATCTATCTATCTAGCTATCTATCTATCCATCTAAAAAAAAAAAAAGGAAAAACTCTCATATCTATCTATCTATCTATCTATCCATCCATCTATCTATCCATCTATCTTTCTTTCCATCTATCTATCTATCTATCTTTCTCCTATCTATCTCCTATCTACCTATCTTCTATCTCATATCTATCTATCTCTTATCTATCTATCTATCTATCTATCTATCTATCTATCTATCTATCTATCTCATATCTATCTATCTATCTATATCATATCTATCTATCTATATCATATCTATCTATCTATCTATCTATCCATCCATCTCATATCTATCTAGCCATCTAAAAAAAAAAAGGAAAAACTGCTTGCACTCCCAAATTTTTAAAAGATGAAAAAAATCAGTGCTTTATTTCATGTCCACAGGGCAACGTTTCGGCTCACACAGAGCCTTTCTCAAGCAATACAGGAGTGGCAAACATCTTAATTTATAGGTCAGTGTTCATACATATGTAAATTACATTCATCAGTGATTAAAACAGTGCAGTTACAATATTCAAATATTCGTGATCATCATCCATATACACAAAAAATCAGATTAAGTGAAAATAACATGTGAAAATCAAATTCATTATAAATGTGCAATCATCGGTGCATAATAAGTGCATAAGCACAAAATACAAGTGCATATTTACATACATAAAGGGCAGAATGAGCTCCTCCTTCCACTCAGTGTAAACAAAACCACATGGATTAAGGTCAGACAACTCGGCGTCTGCAGTGTCTGGGTGCGCATGTCCGGATCCCCGGCATCGCGCGAGCACACAGCGGGATCCGCCGCAGCTCGCGCATGCGCAAAGAGATCAAAAGTTGCGATCGCCATCTTAGAAAGGGGCAGCCAGCAGCCACATATACATATAATGGGACAGAAACGTTTAGACTGCCGCCGAGCATAAATAATAAAATGAAAAAGAAATTAAACATAGAATAAAAAAGAAAATTATAATAGTACAAAAACAATTAATAAAATAATAATAATAAATATAATAATTAATTAGGCAAACAGGGACATAGACCACTATTTTGTTGGGGGAACAGGGCAGAATACACACCAGTTTGGTAATGCATACTACCCGCTCAATGAGCCACGGAACAGATAGCAATTGATACCATGAACCGCAGCCCATATTAACCCCAAAAGGAGAGACCCAAAAGCTACAACAAATTAATGTCATAACTCCGGGGCTCATAAAGTATAGTGCCACAATCCCAAGTGACTCCTCACTTTTCATAGCGCACACCTATAAAACAAAATATAATCAAAAAAAATAAAGAAAGAAAGAAATAATATAAAAGAGAAAAAGAAAAAAACAAATAAAAATAAAAGTAAATAAAAATGAACATAGATGGCATAGATCAATACAAGGGACATGCACAGCAAAACACCGCAAGACATGAGGCCAGACCAAAAAAGGTAAAAAAAATAAAATATTTATTTTATTAAAGAGAAAATTAAAAAAAAAAAAAAATATATATTATAAACCCTTTTTTTCTTGTGTAGGAGGGAATTTTTATATTTCCCCTTTTAGAACTGAAAACAAGGGAAAAAAAAAAATTAAAAAAATATTCAAAATCATATTTGTACATACAAAGTTTTTATTCTAACAACCCCCCTAATATATATTAAAAACATAATACATCTTTTTCCAAAAAAACCACCTAGCTAAGGGGGGGCACGAAAAAGAGGAAAAAAAAGGGAATGGGGGACACCTAGATATTCCCTTATTTAAAAAAAATTTTATAAATTAACTTTAAATTTTTATTTTTTAATTTCCCTTCGGTTGGAGAGAATTTAGTTGTAAATTCCCCCTGAGTTTTCCCCTTCCCTTTTTTATTAAAGTCAATCTATCCCCCACCCTTTTTAGAATAGGGAATGATCCAATATAAGACACCTAAAAAATCCCACCCCAAATGATTACGTCTGCAAAATGTTTAAAAGAACCCGGAGGGGCTAATCTTTTTTTTGCGTATTGAGGGATTAAAGCCCATTTAAAGGGCCCAGTCTTCAAATTGATTTGAAGCCCAAAAACGCTTTAAACAATTTTTGATTTGGGATGTTTTGGTTTTTCCCTTTTATTGGACCCGGCTCCCAGAGTACAGGGAAACCGCAACCAGGGTCGGGGTTTCCCGGGGCGCGCCGGGGGTGCACAGCCCCGGGGGGCGGGGCGCGTCAAAACCTGCCCGCCGCGGCCTGGTGAAAGTTTACAAAACCGGGTGAAAGAACAGACCCGGGAAACAGCGCCGCACCCCGGCCCTTGGGAGGGGAAAGAGGGCAGGGAAGTGCTTTCAGGGTATTAATTTTCGCAATTCCAACTGGGGGGCCAAATTAAACTACTTTTATATGTGCAGGGGGGGGGTTTTTATCTACTGTTATATGTGCCGGGTGGGGGGGCTATTATTACTGTTATATGTGCAGGGAGGGAATGCTATTATCTCCCCGGTTAAATTTTTGGGAGGGAGGGGGGGTATTATTTACTGTTAAATTTTTGCAGGGAGGGGGCCCAATTTACGTTATATGTTTCAGGGAGGGGGGCTATTTTTCTTCTGTTATATGTTTCAGGGAGGGATGCTATATCACTGTTATATGTGCGGAGGGGGGCCCTTTTTTCTCTGTTTTTTTGTGCAGGGAAGGGGGGGGAAAAAATCTACTGTTATTTTGCAGGGAGGGGGGCTTTTACTGTTTTTATGTTCAGGGGGGGGCTATTATATGTTAATGTGCAGGGGGGATTTTCAATTATCTACTGTTATTTGTTTCAGGGAGGGGGGGGGTATTTTTCTGACATATTTGAAAGGGAGGGGGGCTATTATCTACTGTTTTATGGGCAGGGAGGGAAAGCTATTATCTTTCTGTTTATTTGTGCCAGGGAGGGGGGGGTATATTTTACTGTCATATGTGCAGGGGGGGGGGGAATTTTTATTGTTATATGTGCGGGGGGGGGGCTAAAAAAACTACTGTCAATGGGGCAGGGAGGGGGGGGGTTTTTATTATTGTTTTTATGTTTCAGGGGGAGGGGCTATTAACTAATGTTATATGTGCAGGGAGGGGAGCAATTTTTTTACTGTTAAATGGGGCAAGGGAGGGGGGGTAATTCTTTGGGTTTTTTGTGCAGGGAGGGGGTGCTATTTTCTACTGTTAATTTTTTGCTGGGGGGGGGGGCCCATTTTCTAAATGTCTTTTGTGCAGGGGGGAGTATTATCTACGATATAAATTCAGGGGGGAGGCCCATAATCTACCTACATATGTGCTGTGAGGCCTTTTAACCACCTAAATATATGGCTGTTAGGCCTAAACCTAACCCAAAATATAACTGCTGGGGGCCTATTTTTGCCCCACTTTTATACCTCCCCGGGGAAACCCAAACCCGCCTAAATTTCCTACTGGGGGTTTCCCTAACCTGCCCATATTTCCTTTTTTTCCCCGGGGATCCTTTAAACCCGTCCCCTGTACCGCTTTGGGGGGCCCCTAACCTGCCTAAAACCTCCCAGGGGGGGCCCCATAAAAACCCGCCCAAATTTTCCTTTTGGGGGGGCAATAACCCCGCCCATAAACCTGCTAAGGGGGCCCATAACCCGCCCCTATAAACCCGCTTGGGGACCCATAACTTTTCCTATATACCTGCTGGGGGAAAAACCATAAACCCGCCCCTTTAAAACCTTCTTGGGGGATCCATAAACCCGCCCCTATACCCGCTGGGGGATCAATTTAAACCCGCCTAAATACCTGCTGGGGGGGACCAACCAAAACCCGCCCCCCTAAAACCCGCCCGGGGGAAACCCATAACCTTTCCCCTATACCGCTGGGGGGCATATAAAATACAAAACCTAACCCACTGGGAGTATTTTAAAGTATTAAAAACCCCCAAAAGGGGGACCCCTTTAAAAAACGGGGGAAACCCTTTTACCTTTACTTAGGGGGGCACATTTTTTTACTGCTTTTTGGGAAAAATTTGCTAAAAAGCGTTAAAAAGGGGTTTTTTAAGGCCTCACTAAAGTCAGTTGATAAAAGTTAGCAATCGAATTTGCGAACTCCCCGCGGGTTTTTTTTAAACCCCTTGTTAAGGCCCCAAGCCCATTGTTAAGACCTTAGCCCAAAAAACCCGGGGACTTTTTGAGGGGGGTTTATGCATTTCCGAACTGGTGGTATTTTGCCCTGTTCCCCCCAGCAAAAAATTTGGTCTATGTCCCTGTTCGCCAATTAATTATTTTTTATTTATTTTTTTATTATTTTATCAATTTTTTTGTACTATTATAATTTTTTTTTTTTATTCTATGTTTATTTTTAAATTTTTCTTTTATTATTTTTGCTTGGGGGCAGTCAAATGTTCCCGTCCCCATTAGTGTATATGTGGCGCTGGGTGCCCCTTTCAAATGGCACGCAACTTTTTATCTCTTTGCCATGCGCAGCTGCGGGGGATCCCCGTGTGCTCGCGCGATCCGGATCCGGGCAGCGCACCCAGACACTGCAGACCCATTGTCTGACCTTTAAACCAGTGGCTTTTTTTTCACTGAAATGGGAAAGGGGGACTCATTTTGCCCTTTATGAGTAAATATGCACTTGTATTTTGTGCTTATGATTATTATGAAACGATGGTGCCATTTATAATAAATTTTGATTTTCACTGTTATTTCATTTTAACTGTTTTTTTGTGTTTATGGATATTGTTGATGATCACAAATATTTGAATATTGTAACTGCACTGTTTTATCGATAAATGTAATTTACATATGTAAACATGATTTAAAAATTTAAAGATGTTTGCCAATCGTATTGTTTGAAAAAGGGCTCGTGTGACCCGAAAGTTGTCCGGGGAATAAAATAAGCATGATTTTTTCATCTTTTAAAAATTTGTGGTGCAAGCAGTTTTTCCTTTTTTTGTTTGATTATCCGTGAGGGATTTTACTTGTTTGCCCCGTCCTTTATTTTTCCCTGGAGGTGCTCCCTGCTTTTCCTTTTTTTTTTTTAAAATCTTCTTCTATTTCTATCTATATCTATCTATCTATCTTCTATTATCTCAATCTTTATCTATATCTATCTATCTCTATCTATCTATCTATCTATCTACTCTTTAACTATCTATCTATTATCTATCTATCTATTATCATCTTTCTTTCTTTTACTATCTATCTATCTATTACTCATTTTTTCCATTCATATTATCTATCTCATATCTATCTACTATCTATCTATCATTTATATTATCTATCTTTATCTATTATATCATTTCTATCTATCACTTTCTATTCATATCTTCATCTATTATCTTTTTCATATCTATCTATCTATTTCTATTTCTATCTATCTATCTTTCATATCTATCATCTTCTACTATCTATCTATCTACATCTATCTTTATTATCTATCTTCTATTATTGTAATTTTTCCCCCAAAAGGTCATTCCTTTAAAATTGTCATCACCATAGGTAAATACTTTGGGGCCCCTTTGCACCATGGTTGGCCATTTCCCTATGTAGTAAAATTTCATGAACCAAAAATGCCATGAAGTTTCAAGATTGGCATAAACCACTGGTGTGATCTCCGATGTGATTTTCCTGTTTTCCAAATGGAGAACTATAATTGCGGAAAAAAAAAGTAAGTGAACCCCAAGGAGAAACCTGAATTTTAGCTCGGATTACTAATATAATTTGATCTGATTTATGAGTCTCAAACATAGATAAAACCCAAATTTTTAACTAATAAAATCACGGGGTTGAACTGATCATGACTTTTGTTGAGCGCGTTGCCTAAACACATATGGTGCAGAGAGAAAAAGTAAGTGATCCCATTGAAATTATCTGGGTTTGTACATTGATTACTAATAAAATGTGATCTCATTATAAGTCACCAGTGTAGAGAAACATAATCTAACCACTAACACACAAACACTTGCACTCTTTATGACCTTTATTGAGCGCACTGAGTAAACATGAACAGAGCAAGGATAAAATGTAAATGGCTTGGATTTGTGCATTAAAGTGTTTTGTCACTACAAAAATTAGCTTTCAACATAAAGGGGGCAGTTAAAAAGAAGACCTTTTTCTAAAACCTTTTGGGCAATAGATTTTACTTTAGAAATAAAAGGGATTTTTTATGTGCTTGAAGTGAACAAGTTTTTATGGTCACCCCCATATCCAAAAGGACATTGTTTTTGATTTGCTGAGAGAAAGGGGCATCTGTTATCTGATTAGCTGAGAGGGGGTTGTTATTTTGTGAGGCGGAGAGTCTGTTATCTGATTGGTGGGCGGGACATCTGTTTCTGATTAGTGAGAGCGAGAGTGACTTCACCCCCTTGATGAGATTTTTAAAGCAAACTAATTATATCTAGCAAGATTAGCTTCACTGAACAAAAGGAACAAGTGCTGTGAGTACTGAAAAGCATGACTTTATCGGTAATCTTGTTAGAGATAACAATCTCCTGCACTTTCAGAGTAAGGGCTTGCTAGAAGTTGAATATGCTAATCACTGCTATACAACCACCCACAGTCTGAGGAGATTTAGTGAAACAGTGTGGTGAGAAAATCCCTTTAATTACTAGCAACATGTGATCTGATTAAAAGTCATAATTCTAGAGAAACTATAGAGAAACAAAATCTAACAACTAACACAGTTTATGACTTTTACTGACCACATTAAGTAAACATCCACAGTGCATGGACAAAAAGTAAAGGTACCCCTGAAATTAGTGATCTGTACATCCCCCATTAGCAGCAGTAACCTCGAACAAATGTTTCCTGTAGGTAAACAGTAGGAAGTAGGAAGTTTTAGACCCTTCATCCTCGGAAATGTTCTCCAATTTTTCTGGGATGTCTTGTATGCAGTGCCCCCTTTTAGGTTAGGCCACAGCATCTCCATAGGATTAAGGTCAGGATTCTGACACAGCCATTCCAAAACTTGAAAAATGTTCTGTTGATTTTTCTGTATGCCTTGGGTTGTTGCCTTCACCTTGAAGTATGTTTTTCCTTAATGAACTTTTGTTTTTCCTTAAAAAATGTCTTGGTTGACCTTCCAATTCATTGTTCCTTCAATGATTATAAGGTGTCCAGACCCTGAGGCGGCAAAGCAACCCCGAACCATGGTGCCACCTCCGTGCTGCATAGTTGGGTTGAGGTTTTGGTGTTGGTGTGCAGTGTTTTTTTATCCTCCAACCATAGCATTGTACATTTGTGTATTATTATCTTAACCTACTGCAGACAGTTACCATAGGGTTGAAACAATGGGGGACATGTATGAAAACTGTCTTGGTCTTAGACTTTCTTTGTTGCCCATAGCAACCAAAGCACCTCTTTCATACTTTCAGAGCACTAGATGAAATGTAAGGGGAACTCTTAGACCAAGACAGTCTTAGACCAAGACAGTTTTCATACATGTGGCCCAATGTGTCCCAAAAAAAGATAGATTTACCTCTAATGTTTCTCTAATGGAGCAGGGAACTCATATGGCCCCAGATTTAGAGGCTCTAATCCAGACCTACTCAACTTGGCAGGAGTTGGAGGCTAAAACCACCCAGGGAAACCTCCAGATTGCCAGGGGATGCTCCTGGACTCCTCAGGGACACCCCCTGGCCATGGAATTTCTCTTTTGGGTGCAGTTTGTAGACCACCAGAAAACCTTTGGTGGGTTGCAAGTGGCGGCCGTGGGCCATATGTTGTAGGGGGCCTGCTCCAATCCATATCTTGCTACATTTCTGTCCAACAGCATGGATAGGAAAATAACTATTATGCATTGAACCATTGCTAAAGGGGTTTTGGCGAGAAGTGATTTCCTCACCTCACAGGCTGAACTGTCCTTTTGAGCCTTGAAAAAAGGAGCATTGTGTTTCTGTGTTTAAAAAAAACATGTGAGTCCTCTGTGATGTCATCGCACCACCTCCCATGCACGTTCCTGATATTCAGTCTCTGTAGTTGAGTAAACATTGTTTGGCTAATCCACAGGGGATAACTGTATTGTGCACAAGCTCTACGGGTTTTTGTGTTCTCCCTCTTATCTGTTCAGGAGAGAAGATAAGCCAAGCAGGCAGCGTTCACTGACTACAGACAGGAAGGTAGGGAGGAGGGCTGAGCAGGGAGCTTACATTACAACCAGCGGGTTCTCTATACATCAGACACAGACTTTGTTCTCCCCCTCCCTTCTGAGCTCCTTCATGTGCCCTGCCATCAGATAAGAAGTGCAAACAACGCAAGCACGGCCAGATCAGCCTCTGGTTGTAGTTAATGAAAACAGTCAGGAAACTAAGGCTGACTAAGCCAGGCTGCAGCTCTCAAAGGCTACACTTTTTTAATCACATATATTTAGAAAAATGATTAAATACCCATTTTAGAGGATCCCACGTCAGCATTAGATCGTGGCAAAACCCCTTTAAAATACAAGAGAGGTTGTGGCTCGAGGACTATGTCGATAGCTTTGCTAATACCAACGCCTCACAAAGTTTTTCCCATTTTAAATAAATGAAAGATGGCCGACATACCCGTCTCCCAACCGAACGCGAGTCTTGCAAATTGAGTTCAATTCGGCATTTGCTAATGGAATCAATATGTCCATTAGACTGACGGATCGGACTTCAATTGTCTCTGAACTTCATGGGAGCTTGGACGTTTTGCAGATAGTTGTACTATTTGGCTGCGCCTGGTTGCTCTGTATTTCTCCTCCAGGATTTGTCTGTTCTCAATGACAGTTTTATAAAACATCCTAAGTGTTCTCTGCAACTTTGTGCATTATTAACACAAATGTGATGTGATGGAGGCTCGAGCGTCCCATCAATGATTTATGTGGAGGTTGAATGAGTCAAGAAGTCGATAAAACCAGCGGAGAGGTGCAGAACACACTTAGATTCCCATCCTAATTGACTTAGTGTTAGAGTAGTCAGATAACATTACAAATATAGCTCTGTCTATTACAAAGACATTTCAGATTCTCCTTCACAGCTGTGATGTTGGGAGGGGGAAGGCGGAGGGGACCTAATGATGAAAATCATAGGTTTTTGGAGATGAACTCAATGTTCCTGGATATTGATTGTAACTATGCTTGCCTATTTTTTGAGAAACTAGATCAAGGAGAATTCTTCATCGGTGGTCGCCCTACAAATTTTTCTTTCACCTATGTCCCACCTCTTAGTATATAATCCACAACCCCAACCATCCTTGATTGCTCATGAACTTTGATGAAAATATGGAGAGTTACATCTTAATGCATGGCACTAAGTTACCAGACAACTCTAACAGACCCTGAAAGACCCCAAAAACCTTCAAAGGGTTCCAAGAGTCCTTCAACGAGCACAAAAATACCCAATAGCCCTTCAGCATACTTTAGCACCATTTAATTGAACCCAATAAACCACAGAGCTCTTCAACGAAAGCCCAACAGAAGAGTTTGAGAACTTTAACAGATTCCAACTGACCCCAAAATTCTGCAACATGACCCAACACACCCAAAAATTCTTTGAAAGCCTCAACAGACACCATTAGTATCCAAAAGACCCTATTAAAACTCACCATTGTTTAAGAAACCCCAGCATTCTTTAAAATATCCCAATAGATGTCAAGAACATGTCAACAGATCGCAGAACCCTTCAAAGGAAGCAGAACTCTTCAACTGACCCTAGCAGAACCCTATATTTCATAAGAGACCCCAGCACCCTCCAACAGACCCTAACAGAAGACATCATACTTCAAGAGGCCTTTTAAAAAGTTTTCAACAGACCTAAGAACATGTCAACAGATGTCAGAACCCTTCAAAGGACCGTAATAGACCTCACAACACTTTAACTGATTCTAGGCAACCCAACACTCTTACAAAGATCCCAAAATATCTAAGATCTCTTAAGTGGACTCCAGAACCCTTCAAAGAACTGAGAAGGACACATAATCTCCTACTAGACCCTAGATGGAGAACAAAAGTGTTCAAGAGATCCCAGCACCCTTCAACAGATCCCAATTAACCCCATCACCCTTTTACTGAACCCAACAGACATTAGTACCCTCAACACAGATCCCAACAGATTATTAAAGGGATTCCAGGACTCCTAAAAAGATCTCAAAAGACCTAAGAATCCTTTAAAAAAAAAAACATTCAAGGTATCCAAACAGATAACAACATCTTCCACCAGACCATAAAAGAACATTACCCTAAAAGAGACACCAGCACCCTCCAACAGACCCTAGCAGAACACATCATAATTCAAGAGGACTTTTAAAAAGTTCTCAACAGATCTAAGAACATGTCAACAGATGTCAGAACCCTTCAAAGGACTGGAATAGATCCCATAACACATTAACTGATTCAAGACAACCCAACACTCTTACAAAGATTCCAAAATATCTAAGATCTCTTAAGTGGACTCCAGAACCCTTCAAAGAACTGAAAAGGACACATATATCTCCTACCAGACCTTCAATGGAGAACTCCGTTATTGCACTCAGTTCACTCAGTTATTGCAGATTTTCAAGACTTCATCCGGCTCCCCCACTGTGCAACACATGCCATTGAGGAAGCACTCAATTAAGCAAAAGACACATGTCCCCAATTTAGATGCAAGGCCTGAGTGCTCCCAATCCAGGTAGGAGACCATCGCAGCAGGGAGCCTGAGCCTCAAAATAATCCTTAGTAGTTTTGTTAGCACCTTGGCCAGTGTCCTGCTCCAGAGACCAAGCATCAAAGAGACATAGCAGACAGCCAGTTGCCGAAACTTCATAGGGAATCATGGAAGAACCGTGCATGACACGCACACCACTGTTTAATTTTTAGAAATATGAAATGTCCCACACGCATAGCTGTCACTCCCACGTTTGTAGGGCACACGAGAAGGCTGGTACAAGGAAAGGAGCAGAAACGTCATGTTTGGTACTCAGTCGTAACTTGGATCCACACGGTTCTGATAGTGCCAGGGGCACTAAGCTGCGGTTTTGCCCTGCCGTGATATGATTCGTTTTGTGTCCGAAGACAAAAGCAGCATGGCCTGGGAGGGAGGAGAGTGTCCCAGCGGCATGAGAGGGTGTGAAGGGGGTGTGATGGGAGATGTTCCAGTACAGTTATAAAGTCCAACTGGGCCCAGGGTCATCTTCATTTGGGAAAGGGAGTTACACCAAGGGTACTGGAGCATCCAGAATCAGGGGGCTGCATTCACCCCTTTGCATGCCAGCACAAGGCCAACCTAAAGTAAATTGACACATTTTGCTGCCTCTTTGTCTGTAACCATATCTGTACTTGCACCTCTGACCAATATCTGTATAGTTATACCCAGATGTATGTATTGTTTGTCTAGTTCGCTCACAAGGCGATTAAATCTTTAAACCTTAATCCTGAGTGGGTCTGTTGTCTTGATCGCCCGATCGCATGTGTCCGTTTTTCTCGGTCTCTAATATATCGCTATCTGGGCTGGTTCCTGGACTTGTTGTAAGTCTGTAAAGGACCGGTCTTATAGATAACGAGGAACTTGTGGCAGTCTACCGGGCTGGCAGAGTTCTGTTTCACCAGTGTGGGTAAACAGATCTCTCCCAGCCGTTCAGGGTTGTGAGCGAGTGGGGTATCCTCTCGCACTCCCTGGGTCTTCCTGTGCCCGTGTGAACAGGGGTTAAAGAGAACCTGTCACATAGATTATGCCCCCCTTGCTGAGGACAGCACAAGCCAGTGTCAGACCTGCTGTTTCCAGCGCTGTGTCCCATATTCGGTAAGATGCAGCAGTGGTAGAGTATTTAATGCTCAAATCTGCAGTTTGCAGGCAGAAAAGAGTCATGAAAAGAGTCAGTTTTTTTTCATCCCCCACCCATCTGAGGCTAGTCCTGCCCACCTGAGGCTAGCCCCACCCACCTCAACTGATTAAACCTATTACTTTAAATAGGTAGAACCAGGTGAATAACTGCCAGGTGGGCGGGGCTAGCCTTTGGTGGGCAGGGCTAACACCTGCTCAGGATTAAGATTTGAGGAGTAAATGCTAAGGGACACAGCACTGGAAACAGCAGATCTGACACAAGCTTGTACTGTCCTCAGCAAGTGGGGTAATAACCTATGTGACAGGTTCCCTTTAACTGTGAAACTGTATCCGGCTGACTTCGTGTACCCCTAGGGGGAGTGCAACGTCACGAATACACCCCCAAGTCAGGCCATCGACCCTCAAGTGGGCGCGGGCTTTTCCTGACAACTATTATCCAGGAGGTCCCAGCATTCTTAAAAACATCTCAATAGACCTAAGATCCCTTCATTGGACTCCAGAACCCTTCAAAGGACCTAAACAGACCCCAATATCTTTCACCAGACTCGAAAGAACACAGCATTGTTCAACAGATTCCAGCACCATTCAACAGAACCCGATTGACCCCCAGCACCCTATAGTTGACTCCTACAGACATTAGCACCTTTCTACACACCCCAGAACCATTCAGGACTCCAACAGACCCAAGCGCTGTCCGAATGGATCATTGGACATTCTTATTTGTTAGGATTGAAGAATTTTCACAACAATTGTGCAAACGGGCGAGTGGGGTATCCTCTCGCACTCCCTCGTGAACTGGGGTTAACTGTGAAACTGTATCTGGCTGACCTTGTGTAGGCCTAGGGGGAGTGCAACGTCACGAATACACCCCAAGTCAGGTCGTCGACCTTTGAGTGGGCGTGGGCTTTTCCTGACAACTATTATCCAGGAGGTCCCAGCATTCTTAAAAATATCTCAATAGACCTAAGATCCCTTCATTGGACCCCAGAACCCTTCAAAGGACCTAAACAGACACCGATATCTTTCACCAGACTCCGAAAGAATACAGAATTGTTCAAGAGATCCCAACACCATTCAACAGATCCCAATTGACCCACAGCACCCTTCAGTTGACCCCCCACAGACATTAGCACCTACCAACAGACCCCAGAACCATTTAGGACTCCAGCAGACCTCAACGCTGTCCGAATGGATCATTGGACATTCTTACTTGTTAGGATTGAAGAATTTTCACAACAATTGTGCAAACGGGTGAGTGGAGTATCTTCTCGCACTCCCTGTGCCCCATGTGCCCGTGTGAACAGGGGTTAACTGCGAAACTGTATCTGGTTGACCTCACGTACCCTAGGGGCAGTGCAATGTCACGAATACACCCAAGTCAGACCGTCGACCCTCGAGTGGGCGCGGTCCTTTCCAGACTACTTTTATCCCGGAGGTCCCTGCAGTCTTAAACACATCTCAATAGACCTAAGATCCCTTCATTGGACCTAAACAGACCCCAATATCTTTCACCAGACTCCGAAAGAACACAGCATTGTTCAACAGATTCCAGCACCATTCAACAGAACTCGATTGACCCTCAGCACCCTATAGTTGACTCCTACAGACATTAGCACCTTTCTACACACCCCAGAACCATTCAGGACTCCAACAGACCCAAGCGCTGTCCGAATGGATCATTAGACATTCTTACTTGTTAGGATTGAAGAATTTTCACAACAATTGTGCAAACGGGTGAGTGGAGTATCTTCTCGCACTCCCTGTGCCCCATGTGCCCGTGTGAACAGGGGTTAACTGCGAAACTGTATCTGGTTGACCTCACGTACCCCTAGGGGCAGTGCAATGTCACGAATACACCCCAAGTCAGACCGTCGACCCTCGAGTGGGCGCGGGCTTTTCCTGACAACTATTATCCAGGAGGTCCCAGCATTCTTAAAAACATCTCAATAGACCTAAGATCCCTTCATTGGACCCCAGAACCCTTCAAAGGACCTAAACAGACCCCAATATCTTTCACCAGACTCCGAAAGAACACAGCATTGTTCCACAGATCCCAACACCATTCAACAGATCCCATTTGACCCCCAGCCCCCTTTAGTTGACCCCTACAGACATTAGCACCTACCAACAGACCCCAGAACCATTCAGGACTCCAACAGATGGATCATTGGACATTTTTGGACATTTTAATTTGTAAGGACTGAAGAATTTTCACAACAATTGTGCTCAGATAAGAAACATAACAAGAACAGGTTGGATTTTTTTCCCTTTCGATAAGGAAAACATGCGGCTGGGATATAAATGTCCTCAATTCTGCTCCTACCGGGAATGTAAGGGAGCACAGAGTGACTGCCTAATGTACATCTGCCAGCCCAGCACAAGGTGACAGGCTTGTAAATGGAAACTCCCAGGATGTCAGGGACGGAAGGAAATGCTTGAAATGTCTTTTCATAAGAAAATCTACAGGGATCTAGTAATAATATTGTATTAATCTATCAGTGGCACCATGGGAAATCTCCAATAAACTGGTATCCTGGTTTAGGATACTTTGGGGTTTCGGAGTATGAGCATTCTTTAAAAGGGGTATGATCCCGCGTTTGGATCCGTTTTTTGACCCCTTTTTTCAAGAAAAAAGCATTGAAAATGATCCAAACTGCACCCCCAAAATGTACCCAAAAAAAACAGCACTGGATGCTTTTTTGGATGCCTTTTTGATGCGTTTTTCGGACCCTTTTTTCAATAATATACTTGGTTGTATTTTGAAGTCACGGTTCGTAGATGGACCACTGGCCCACGCAACGAGGGTTAACCTCGCCGGGAACAGAAATCAAGGGGGCCCCGGTATTCACCAGAGCGCGCGCAAAGTGGGATGGACTTGCTGATCGGGGGTCTCCCATCGTCCCCCTGATGACTTTTTGCGGTGGCACCGAGGTTTGCGGGTACAAATCGTCAGGGGGGTTCAGGGTAATCAAAACAGACTCGGGAAAAACGCTTTTCAATGGGCAATGGCACTAAATATCCGGCGGGGTGGGGGGAAAGCCCATGTAATATAGAGGCACGCCCGGTAATTAGTCAATTCCCGGCGCGCGGGCCCTTTAAATTTCCCCAGAGCCGGGCGCACGCGCGCCTAGAAACGGGGACGCCATCCCGGGGCAGCGGGGGGAAAGTGACAGAAGGAGCTGGCCAGGGATTAAACTGTGGGGGGGAGCGGTGCGTCCGCGGCCCATACGGGACTGGGGCCAACTCGCTCCGAAGCGGCGGGGCCAGAAGCCCCGGTCGCCCCCCCAACACCCGGGGGGCTCCCGGGGAGCGCTCGTGCCATTGAAAGGTGAATCTTTATGTAATTCTTTCCCCATACATATTTGATTTATGTAAGGGTAGTAATTAAAATCGGCCTCTGAGGTCCTTTTGATCAGAAGAACTGTTTGAACTTTGTAACAAAAGACCTACATTTTGCTTAGAGTGGAAAAGGCTAAGTTGCAGTGTAAGGGGTTTTGCCTAATAGAGGGCGCTATAACAGCTTTTTTACATGGGTTTCAGGGGATCCTTAAGAGGGTGTAAACGCTTTTCATGTTTTCAGGGATCCCAAAATAGAGGGTCCATAACAGCATTTTACTTTTTTTCAGGATCCCAAAAGAGGGCACTAAAAAAGCATTTTAATGTTTTTCAGAGGAGCCTAATAGAGGGTGCCTTAACACATTTTACATTGTTTCAGAGGTGCCTAAAAGAGGGACATTTACAACAGCTTTTTTACATGTGTTTTCAGAATGCCATAGAGGGTGCTTAAACATTTTTACGGGGTTTTTGAGGTTTTAACCCCCTTCCGCCGGACCCAGTTTTGGCCTTTGACAGAGCCCCATTTTTGAAATTGTAAAGTGTCACTTATGTGAGAATAACTTTTTGAACTTTAACCTATCCATGTGATTCAGAATTTTTTTCTCGTGACACATTATACTTTAAAAATAAGAAATTTTTGGGCCAAAAAAAGCTTTGTTTATTTGTGAAAAATACAAAAAATCGTGAAAAATTTGAAAAATTTTTCCAATTTTAAACTTCAAAAATTCTGATTAAGACAGATAGTTTTTTCCACTCAAAATAGTTTTTAACTAGCATCTACCTAAGTCTGCTGTAATTTGGCCTAATTTTTTAAAAGTCTTTTTTTTTTTTTTTTTTTAGACTTTTGGGGTTAAAAATTTAGTAGTAATTTTCAAATTTTCAACAAAATTTGCAAAACACTTTTTTAGGGGGCCCTTTCCCGTTCTTAAAAGTGACTTTTATTGACCCGTATTTTAAAACCCCCCTAAAAGAACTCATCTAAGAAATACCCCCTTAAAACCCCATTTAGAAAGTTTATTTTAACCCATTAGTGTTTCACGGAATTTAAAACAAAGTGGGAAATGAAGTTTAAAAAAATTTTCTTTTTTTGCAGTTTTTTAATTTTTATGCATTATTCCAAAGAATACGGTAGTTATCAGGGGGAAAAGCAACTTAATATTTATTCCCCAGATTCTGCTGTTTCAGGTTATCCCAAATTTTGGCCCTAGTGCATTATTTGGCCCCAAACCCCAAACCCCCAAAAAGGGGAGCACCTATGGGGCTCTGGGGTTTATTTTCATTACGATTTTATTTAGGGGCATTTCAGTTTTTGCACACCCTAAGGTGCTAAAAATTAAAAATCCCCCTAAAAATACCCCAAAATTTGGAAACTACACCCCTAAAGGAATTATCCAGGGGGGTAGTGAGCATATGACCCCAAGGTGTGTCACAAAAAAAATTTTTGCGTTAGGTGGGAAAATTTTAAAAAACATTTTTTTCCCAAAAAATCTGAATTTTACTGAAAAATTTTTTAATTTTACAAGGCTCCTGGTAAAAAAACCCCAAAAACCTTGTACGCAATTTCTTCCAAGTTCGGCAAAACCCTCATGTGGGTTTTTTTAAAATCTGTTTGGGCCATGGGGAGGGCCCTATAGGGGGGGGGTGTTACTTGGGTTTTGGAACGCAGTTTTGGCGGGGCCATGTGCATTTACAAAGCCCCCCAAAAAACCAAAAGGTGAAACTCAGAAGTCACCCCATTTTTGGGTTCAACGCCTCATAGATCTCTCTAGGGGTGTATTGTACATTTTGGGTGCACAGGGTTCCCAAAGTTTTTTTTTTTGCATTGGGGTATGAAAAAGGGGAAAAC